>JBBPFP011150982.1:0-11516 GCA_037974795.1 Kaempferia galanga | reverse complement strand
TGTTCCTGGTGCTTATTTCTTATGGTATAGACCTCTTTATCGTGCAATGAGGTACTATTCTTCTCGCATGTTACTTATATATTTTTTTCTTTGCTTGTCTGTTTCATAATGTTGTTAAATAAATATTAATAAAATCATTTCGAAATATCTAATAGCTTTAGACAAAATATGTCTCTAAAGACAAATTATCGGAATGAATTTGAATATGTTGTCATTTTACTACCATTATTGCAGCTATAATTCATTTGCAACCAACCAAACAACAATGTTACAAACGTAATTTATATCGTTTTCTTTGTTATAGAATTTAAAACACTTAACATGGACTCTGCAATATATCATGTAGGACTGAAAGTGCTTTGAGCTATTCTTCCATTTTATTGTAGATCTTCTACTTTTATTGGTTTCGGAATGTTCTGCCTAGAATCATTAGTCAGCATCTGGGTCCTTCAGGTAATCCTCCTTAACTTGTGTTATGCATCGCTCGGTCCTCTGTTTCAGTCTAAACTATGCGTCATGATGAAGTGTCTGTTTCTGAGGATTCTCAGGTTAGCATGTTGATTTTACAGATACTAGAAAAATTAAGAAACACTTTTGGTGCATGATTGTTGTTTGGCACGAAGTAGTATGAGAGCAGCGATATGATTCATATCGACGGGCGGACGAACTCTGGGGGTAATCGAGAACTATGATATTGATCGGGCAAAATTTCAAATCTTTTATGTTCCTTTTTCAGTTATTAAACTGTACTTGTGTGATCTGTATTGTAGTTTTCAGTTCTAAATCTTTTCTCTTAATCCCCGTCACCTCTTGTGCTCAATTGAGCCCCAAAAGTAGAGAATTTGGGCTGGGCTTGAATGGGCTCTCTCCCGCTTTGTGCTGTGTGGCCAGAGAAGACGGAGAAAAACACAAAACGGTCGAGAGGAGGACGAAGGAAACTAAGCAGCAACGACCCCAACAATGGCGATGACACTGACGACTGAAACCTTGCCATGACATCGCCAGTTCCAATGCCAATCTCCACCTATAAGTCTCTTCCGCATTTCCACTGCCATCAACAGAGGAGGAGGAGGAGGAGGAGGAGGAGGAGGAGCTAGCTATGCACCTTCAGAATGGCTTTCGGCTCGACACCTCCATTGACATCCCCAAACCGGCGGGCTTCGCCGGCCTCCACTTTTCGGAGCTGATCTACACCGTGACGAAGAAGCAGAAGGTGGAGGAGCATTGGGTGTCGCAGGAGGTGGATCTGCTGCATCGGATAACCGGCCACGCGCCCAATGGGCGCGTGACCGCCGTGATGGGCCCCAGCGGCGCTGGCAAGTCCACCTTCCTCGACGCCCTCGCGGGCCGCATCGCCAGCGGCAGCCTCCAGGGGAAGGTGACCTTGGACGGCCGCGAGATGCACCCCAGCCTGATGAAGCACGTCTCCGCCTACGTGATGCAGGACGACCGGCTCTTCCCCATGCTCACCGTCTACGAGACGCTCATGTTCGCCGCCGACTTCCGCCTCGGCTCCATCCCCATCCAGGAGAAGAAGGAGAGGGTGGAGACGCTCATCGAGCAACTAGGGTTGACGGTATGCCGAGTTTTCTTCCAGTCAATCAAATCCGTCGAACAACTTCCGTTCCGAATCACAAATCGAGCATGCTCTCCTTGCAGTGGTCCAGGAACACCTACATCGGCGACGAGGGGACGCGGGGGGTGTCGGGGGGCGAGCGGCGGCGGGTGTCGATCGGGGTGGACATCATCCACAAGCCGGCGCTGCTGTTCCTGGACGAACCCACCTCGGGGCTCGACTCCACCAGTGCCCATAGCGTGATCGAGCGGGTTCATAACATCGCCCGCGACGGGAGCACCGTCATCCTCACCATCCACCAGCCGTCGAACCGCATCCTGTTGCTGCTCGACCATCTCATCATCCTAGCCCGCGGGCAGCTCATGTACATGGGCGCGCCGCCGGACACTGGCGCCCACCTCGGCCGCATGGGACGCAAGGTCCCCAAGGGCGAGAGCGCCGTCGAGCACCTGCTGGACGTGATCCAGGAGTACGATCTGTCGGAGTACGGCGTGGCGGCTCTGGCCGAGTTCTGCCTCACCGGGCTGAAGCCGCCGCGCATCTCCGACGAGGACTACTTCTCCATCTCCAACGTGCGACAGGCAGGGGCAAAAGACGAAGAGTGGTTTGCTGGCGGAAGCGGAGCGCATCGCGGTGGCAATGAGTTCGATCATAGCTTGCGAAACCCCTGGGCCTCCGCTCGGTCACCCTGGAGCGACAGCATTGGCGGCAGCGCTATTATGGACGCGCTTCGCCTTACGCCCTCTCTGCCACGGCGGCCGCCGCATCCGCCTAACAAGTGAGCTTCTTCCGCAAATCACAAACTAATTAATTTGCGGAGATAATTTCGAGCTAATTCCTTTGCCAATTGTTATCCGATGTAGCCTATCGCCGGGATACTACTTCTCGAAGGAGATCATGTCGAGCACGCCGACGCCCCACAGCAGCGACTACACGGTGAACGAGGACGATTACCTAACGCCAAACTTCTCCGACGGCGCCGGCGATAGGCACGAGGCGGCCCGGCCCAAGTTCGCGAACTCGTACCCGGCGGAGATTTGGGTGCTGATGCGGCGCAACTTCACGAACATCCGGCGCACCCCGGAGCTGTTCCTGTCCCGGCAGATGGTGCTGACGGTGATGGGGATCATGATGGCTACCATGTTCACGCATCCCAAGGACACGCCGCAGGGTGTGGCAGACCGCCTCAGCTTCTTCATCTTCACCGTCTGCCTCTTCTTCTTCTCCTCCAACGACGCCGTGCCGGCGTTCATCCAGGAGCGGTTCATCTTCGTGCGGGAGACCTCCCACAACGCGTACCGCGCCTCCTCCTACGCGCTCGCCGGCCTCATCACCTACCTCCCCTTCCTCCTCCTGCAGGCCGCCACGTACGCCGTGATCGTGTGGTGGGCGCTCAGGCTGCACGGCAGCTTCCCCTACTTCCTCCTCGTGCTCTACGCGTCGCTGCTGGCCACCAACTCCTTCGTCGTTTTCGTCAGCTCGGTGGTGCCCAATTTCATCCTGGGCTACGCGGCGGTCATCGCCTTCACGGCGCTCTTCTTCCTCTTCTGCGGCTACTTCCTCAGCAGCAGCAGCATCCCGCGGGGGTGGAAGTGGATGAACATCATCTCCACGATGAAGTACCCGTACGAGGGATTCCTCATGAACGAGTTCGTCAGGGATCGGGTGTTCTTCCACAACCCGCTAAACCAGACGCTGCCAGTAACCGGCGCCGACATCCTGCAGCAGATGTCGATCAGCCGAGAGGAGGTGCAGAAGTGGCGGATGGTACTGTACCTGGTGGGGTGGGCTATCATCTACCGGCTCTTCTTCTACTTGGTCCTGCGCTTCGGATCCAAGAACCAGAGGTCGTGATCCGTCTTCGCCGGCTGTAAATGTATAGATACTTTATGAATAAATTTGATAAGAATTTATTTATCTTCCTTCAATATCTGCTATCAATTTTTTTTTTTTTATTACCCCTGGTTATAGAACAGGTTACGAATAATGACTAGTACATGAGGTGTTGTTATCAAAGTTATGGATATTCTGTTGAGGTGTTGCAATCAAAGTTACGGATATTCAGTTGAGGTATTCATCGTTCGATTTCCAGCTACGCTGCATCTGTTAAAATTTTTTTTATCAATTAAATTTTTTCTACTATAGTCAATAAAATTAACGAAGTTTATTATTTTTTTATCAATTAAATTTATTAAATTAAATAAGTAATATTTGTGAATTATATTTATTAATAATTTTTTATCAATTTGTTAAATAAATAAAATTTTAAAATAAATAAATAATTTTAAAAGTATAAGATTTCAAATAATCCAAAAAGATTAAGAATTTGATAATATATAATAGTTTTGTTATAATATAAAGTAATTTGACGGTAATTACTTATAATTATCAACTGTGAAAATAAGAATATTTTAAAAATAAAAACAAAATAGAATACACACTTTTTACCTTTATTTTTTGGGGGAAAAAATAAAGAGAAAAATAATAGGGTTGTAAACGGTGCGGTGATAAATTAATAAATAAATATATCAATAGCCAACAAAAGGCCGCGCTAATTTCTCCCCCGATCGTCTTCCGCCCTCCGGTCTCCTCTTTTCCTCGCTTCCTCCCTAACCCGAAGAAGTTCTACACGCCAGAGGAGGAAGAAGCATCGAGGATAGAGAAATTGCTCGTCGCCATCCTGCATTCGGCCGTCTTCGTCCACAAAAGAGCTCCTTTTCCTTTCGCTCAGCTCTCATTTTGTCACAAAGTTCGTCCTTGGAGGCCAGTCAGCCAACCAAAAGGAGGGCAGAGAGGCTTCAGGCGAGGAACCCGGCTGGCTCGATCCTATCTATTTCCTTCCAGGATCCCTAGCGTTCCACCTGAATGACATGCCAGGCTTTTGTGTTTGTCGAATTTGGGCACATTTCGTGGTTTGGATTTCTTCTTTAGGGGTTGGGGATGCCTCTCCTTTTCGGTAATTCGAGCCGTGCGTTATAGGTTTGATCTTTTTCGCCTTCACGGAAGAGAAAGAATTGATCTTTGGCGCCTTTTGATTCCTAGTTAGTCGTTCAGGCGTTGGTCATCTCCAGTTGCGGATTTCTGATGCTTTCTTTCTGGCATTGGCCTTTCGAAATCTATCCATTCAACAGGAGAACATCGAAGGAATATTTATGAAAAGTGAGCATATGGTTTTATCATACGATAGCTCAAGCTTATGATTCTGCGTAATTAGTATCTATCCATTCCACGGGTAACTTCAGATGGTTCTTGGTTCTGGACTTTAGGATCATGGCTCAGAGATTTATTACTTCAAGGAAGGACGTAAACTGATCTTTTGGGTAAGGCATAGGTGATACTCTGAGAGCTATTCGGCAAGGGCAAACTTATGTCATGAGAATGGTAGCATATATGTACAGGCTGTATCAGAGAGATGATGGCCTTAAGCAGGAATTGTATGATTGTTGGATGTATGATTTTGTTTCTGGTTATTGTTCCACAACTGTCAGCAGGGAGACAATTACAGTTCTTCTGTTTGACGCATTATATGGTAAGAAGAAGGCTTCAATGTCATTTTCATGTTTCTATGATTCATATTCTTTGTTGAATTATAACTTGAATTATAGTTTAGAAAGCATAGTTCTTCTATAAACTTAACTTGATATGATGATGATGATGTTTCATTGTGAAGAGGTTTGTTGTCTATCAATTCATGATTTTCTAGTTCTTTGTCTGGAAAAGGTTTAAGGAGTCAGTCAACATGTCATCTTGAAACTTCATCGATAGTTAATATGTCTCATTTGAGCTACCATTAAGCTACATCATGTCTGTTTTATCCTTTAAAATTAATTATACTAGGTTCTAGCCTATCTCTAGTTAACATCAATACTCTAATTGACATCTTGTCGTTGTGTGCCTAGATTATTGTCAATAGATTAGCAGTGTTGTTGGCAAGGTGAGGTCTGCGTGCTTCAAATCGATTACAGTGTGCCTTGTTGTTACTATTTAGGGATATTGTTTATGTGGACATAAAATTAACTATTCAGGGATTTTCTACATTTAATTTTCTTTCTATTGATAATTATTTGCATTTGAGAATTAGATTTCTCCTACAATCAAAACCCGGAAGGAAACTTCATGAAATTTTCAGCCCCTGATAACAAAAAAGATATGCTAGTTGTGTGACATCCATCTCAATGAATGCATCAGATGATTTTCTGCTGATCCAGTGATCCCACAATATTGGATGCTGATGATTTACAACTATGACAGATGGAAAAAATGTTGCTTGATTGTGGTCTACAATTGGAAGACACAAATGAGATTATTAACAATTGTAGATTACCTCTTTTGGATGCCTTTGTCAAAGATTCTAAGCATATCTATGTAAAAGCTGGTTCACCTACAGGAGATGCCCAAGAGGAAGCTGCAACTTCCCAATGTTCACATCTTGCACACTATCTTGAAAGTTTGAGAAAACAGAGCCACCAAGCTCTTAGTTCACTAGAAGAGAATGGTTATAAGAACTTGTATTCTTGTTATCTTGGCCACTTACTCAGACATCCTTCAAGACGGAGTCTTTCTGGTCAATCTGCAACAGCCGATGCACATGCTTCAGCTGCATCACCATATATTGCAAATGAATTTGATCCATTGCCTTCCCCTCCTCCAGTTCCTCTAAGGAGACAAACTCCTGATGTACTTCCAACTCATGGTCACATATCCTCTTCATCAAAATTCAGCATGAGTGCAGAAGAAAATTTGCCACCAGAGACACAAGAGACCATCAACGAGACAATTTTTCTTGCAGTGGTTTTAAGTGTATCTGGGACATCTTTCTTTGCAGTGATTCTCTTCATCATATATTACAAATGCCGTAAGAAAAAGGTTTTTTTACATTCTAGCTTAAGAGATGACAGTCCACTCCTAACTTATAGTTTGAGTGATCTCTCTGGTATGGAAGTTCATATGCTTTGTACTTTTGGCTGTGACCACAAAGCTCAACTGCTGATTTCTTTTTATTATGGTTCCAGGTTCTCCACAAAGCCATATAAGCTTAGTAAGCTCACAAGGGAAGAATAAGTTGGAAGTTTTATCCCATAAATCCGAACCAAAACATGATAATGCTTCCTTGAATGTTGACTCAACTGAAGACTCAAGATTTTCCAATTCATCAATAGATCCCTCTAGTGTGCCTACAAATGAATCTGCAGGAAAGCCTACTCCAATTGCACCTTCACAACCTCCACAAGCTCAAAAAGGGCCACCGCCGCCGCCGCCGCTGCCGCAATCACTTGCACCTCGATCACAACCTCCATCTACTACAGTTGTAACTCAGCAACCTCCACAAACTCCAACTGGACCACCACCACCACCGCCACCACCGCCATCATCTTCTCGTCATCCATCACCACCACCACCACTACCACCACCTTCTGGTCATGCACCACCTCCACCACCTCCTGGTCATCCACCACCACCACCACCACCTTCTAGTATTCCACCACCTCCTAGACTTCCACAATGTCAAGGACATCCACAAGCTCCATCCGAACAATCCCCTCCACGGGTTTCAGGACCTCCACAACCTCCACCACCGCTTGCAGTGGCTCCTCTAGTTCAAAAGGATGATCCAGTTGCTAGGGGACCACCACCACCACCACCACCCAACAAAAAAGTTAATCCCCCTCCACCTCCATCAAAATCTTCTACTGCCCCCCTTCCACCACCCCCAAACACAAGAGTGCCACGGCCAGCCCCACTTGGACTAAAACACACTTCATCAAGCAACCAAGCACCAAAAACAAAATTGAAGCCATTCTTTTGGGATAAAGTTCATGCAAACTCTGATCAATCAATGGTGTGGGACCAGCTTCAGTCGGGTTCTTTCCAGTATGTTCGTTGGTAACTTATGTTTTGATCCTTGGTGTAATCTTATACTGATGTTTGATATTTAGGTTTGATGAAGAGATGATTGAAAGTCTATTTGGCTATACACCTGTTAATAACTCGAAAAATGTTGGGAAGGAGTTATCATCAAAGGCCCCTGTTCAGTTTGCTCGAATACTCGATGCCAAGAAATCCCAAAATTTGGCAATTTCATTGAAGGCTCTGAATGTGAAAATAGTAGTAGTCCGCGGTGCGCTCTTGGAAGGTGGTACACTTGAAATTAAATAGCAAATTGTCTTCAAGAACATGTTATGCCACTGTATAAGTTACATTTTACACTTAGTTTAGTGTTTATGAGGCTGGTAGGGATTTATACTTTAACTAGCTTGGAATAATAAATAAAATCCTCTGACAACACAAAATTTTCTTGAGCAATTTGGATCTGTTGAAAAATTTGTTTATCTTGTCCTCTTATGGTGGTGACTTGCAAAGCTTGTATTTTTTTTGTTTTTTTTTTGTTTTTTTTTTTTGAAAAAATTGTTTGTTCATTTGTTTGGTAAGATGAAGGTATGGGGTTATTAGAAGACAAAAGTAATGATTCCGGAGAGCAACTAAAATTTCGATAGATGATAATATGAAAGAGAATCAGTTGACATAGAATGGGTGTTTTCAAAGTCAATAATGGATTTATAGTTAGCACAGTTGAATGGATTATAGTGGAAGTTGAAAGGGGTAGAGGGAATTAGAATACTTAAGTTACATAGAGACTTGAAACATATTCTACATATAAACTTTTGGCAACATTTTTTTTTGTGTGTCCGTGCACTTGTGTGTATGTGTGAAAAACAATCTTTTCTATGGTCCTTGAATTTTTGTCTTTGACCTAAAGCCCTAAAATGATGTTTTTTGCTGCCGAAATACATATTTCAACACCTAAAATGCCTGCAATAAAGTGACACAAATATTCTTGATTCCCTTTATTGACCACTTCCTGAAGGTCACTTCTTCTATTTTTACATCTTTTCATTTGATTTTTTGCTCTTGTGAATTATCTTTCACCTTGTACAGACTATAACTTGAATGTTTTCTTTTTAACCTTACAAGGTTTGACATGTGTCTTAAAATTTTAACTTTGCTATCCATTGTGATGCTTTTGTCTGTTTTTTTTTCTGAAGAAGGACATGAGCTTTCTGTGGAGTTACTCCAAACATTGCTCAAGATGGCTCCTACAGTCGATGAAGAGCTAAAGCTTCGATTGTATACAGGAGATCCCTCTGAACTTGCTTTAGCAGAACAGTTCTTGAAGGCTTTACTGGAAATCCCTTTTGCTTTCCAACGGCTAGATGTACTTCTTTTCAAGGCTTCTCTGCCAGAAGATGTTTTAAATGTCAAGCAGTCATTCTCTATACTAGAGGTAATATCTCTTGTATTATTCAGATATCATGTTACAAAATAGTTGATTGTTGAATCCCAAGATTCACATATCAAACAACCTGATGGCCTAGAGCAACACGACCAGGTGTAGATACGTAAACAAAATGAGTATATGTGCTTATACTCGTTGAACATGTATATATCGGTAAACTTGTATTGGAGAATTTGTTAACTAAACTTCAGTCTGGTTACATTGAATGATGACCTTGAACCACACAAAATGACATCCTTTTGCGTCTGTTATGCTTTTGAAGTTATATTACATGTGTGTGATAATTAAGTTTCCAAAATGCTTCACGGAGATATTGGATATAAACTATAATATTCATTTGTGATGAACACAATTATTATTTTTAGTTTTCTCATTTAGTTGTTTATAGTACTTTATAAGGTTGTTTGTCTTGTTACAAATGTTTTAGTATGTTAATCTATCAGTTTTGCTAGCTTATATGACTTAATGATGTTTATGCTAATGTTATAAACTTGTGAAACTACCATCATTGGTGCTCATCATTCCTTGTATTAAAATTAAACAACAAATTTTGAAACATGTAAACCTTGGGTTTTTCTTTCCAGTCATGGTTATGTTCAATGGATGAGCAATATCAGACAATCATCGAATGAGTTTCTTTTCATCAGTGAAATTCTTAACAAAAATAAAAATAAACTTAAAAGACTTCTCAAGAATACCACTCATGTTGATTATATCATCATCATATAATTGTTTTTTCCTGTATATCTATTACTATTTGTGTAGTTGATTCGAATAACATGCTATTTTTTTACCCCATCTGTTATTTTCAGATGGCTTGTGGAGAGTTGAAAAATAATCGTCTGTTCATGAAGCTATTAGAAGCTGTTCTTAAAACTGGCAATCGTATGAATGATGGTACCTTCCGTGGGGGAGCACAAGCATTCAAGCTCGATACACTCTTGAAGCTTTCAGATGTCAAGGGAACTGATGGCAAGACAACACTGTTGCATTTTGTTGTCCAAGAGATAATCCGATCAGAAGGGGTGCGTGCAGTTCGCCAGGCAAGGGAGCGAAGTGGGAGCATCTCCAGCGTCAATTCCAGCGATCTTTCTGATGATTCACTCCACGAATCCGAAGACTACTTCCGTAAACTCGGTCTCAAAGTTGTTTCAGGCGTCGGAGATGAACTTCAAAATGTCAAGAAAGCTGCATGTCTGGACGCTGATGCATTGCAATCGTTGGTAGCAAGCCTCAACTTCAGATTAGGCAAGACGAAGGAATTCCTAAATACAAGCATGAAGAGCCTCGAGGAGGAAAGTGGGTTTCATAACTCGTTAAAGAAATTTGCCTCGGATGTTGAAACTGAAATCACTTTCATATCAGAGGAGGACAAGAGAATAAGAACTATGGTGAAGAAAACCATCGACTTTTTCCATGGCAATTCAGCCAAGGACGAGGGGCTACGATTGTTTGTAATCGTGCGAGACTTTCTTCTGATTTTGGATAAGGCATGCAAAGAAGTTAGAGAAACACCAAGGAAAGTGAAGCAGCCAGCTCCAACTCGTGAAAACTCATCGTCATCGCCCATGCCCAGTCCGAAGCTGCTGCTTTTTCCGGCCATCAAGGATCGGCGTGTGGACGGTAGTTCTAGCTCAGATTCCTCGGTCGATGACAGTTGATTGCCTGACCTCAGTTTGAAAAAAAGGTAACATTCGATTTGCAGTGTGCGTATCAACCTTTCTTTAACAAGATCATGTCATTAGTTTTCTTATGCACCTGGACAGGATGCTAGAAACTACCACTCTTTTTGGAAGATGCTGGCATTGCTTAACGATCCAGAAGCAAAATCTCGGTCGCAGAACATTGAACAATCACATCTGCACACCTATGTGCGCGTATCGACCCACCCCATGGCAGATGGGAAGAAGGAAAACTAAAAACACACTGAATTTTGTACTTGAGCCGAGCAGTCTGTGCATGTCTAAAAGTGTTAGTTTGCAAGGTTTTTGAATCATTTGTATGATACACGTGATGAAGGACTGGCGTTTTTGTTCCATGCCATCGGCCTTTGTTGGCACTGCTGTGTGCCTGCAATTGTACCATGTAAGCAATGTCAGAGCTAAGTGATGAACATGGTTGAGTTGTTGCTGCTCTTTGTTTTTTTTTCTTTTTTCTTTTTGTTTTTTGTTTTGGTTCTTTGGAATGGTCATAGGGTATTTTCTCTCTCTTCATATGATCATCAAAATATTGTTCCATCTCATCTCGTTTCATTTTGTTCTAAAAAATATTACTATTTTCAACCTTGTTGTACATAAATACTTCAATTTTAATCAATATTTGTAATATTTTATTATAGGCATCATAAAATTTTAATTGTTATAATATAAATATTTTATTTTTCATCAATATTGATCAATATTAGTATAAGTAGCTTTCAATGTATATAGATATTTTATCCTTAATTAATGTTGTATTATAATAATATAAATGTTACAATTAGATTTAAGTTTTTTTTAATATTGAAATAGATATAGCTATATTAAAAAAAATAAGATGAGGTTTTGAAAAATGATTTAAACTCGAACTTGACCAACTCGACCTAAATAATCCGATTCAAAATGATTTTTTTTATTAATTTTTTACTTTTATTTCAATATTCCATCA
>JBBPFP011150768.1:0-11517 GCA_037974795.1 Kaempferia galanga | reverse complement strand
CTCCCGGAGAAATTGCATCTCTATCGGCACCCCTGCTATAGGAAACACATGCCTACCGCTCCGGTCTGAACCATATTTTACCTAACACATTTAGAAAAATTCATTTTCCCTTTCACCCTTGCCTTTAAAACATCAAACCCACCTTTAATGAAAATTAAATTCCTAATTTAAACATTCAAATTAAATGGGGTCTTACAAACCATGGGAAGAAATGACACATCGAGCAAAAAATCTCTCATCCTTATCTTTTAGTATCGAATTCTCCCATTTGAAGATAAGATCCTTATCATCCAGCATGGAAATAACGTCCAGCAACACATAGAACATTGATGGAGATGATAGTAGACCCCATCCCATCCCATCCCATCTTAGTTGAGGAATAAATTAACGTTTCAAGATAGTAGACCCCATCCCATCTTTTTGTATGTCCAATCATCTTCTGTGAATAAGGTCTTGAGTATAAATGAACAAGTACCTGAAGACTTGTCAAGGTTACCAATAAGAGATCTCAGCCTCTCGACCTCTTCTAACTGTGTTATAGTCGGTGTTTCTACAACTTCTGACATTTTTATAAGTCAAAACTTGTAAAAAAGTTGGTGAGAGATGGGGACAATTTGACAATAAAGGCTAAACAATAAGGAAAAATCCAACTATAATTTGATTAAGGTTCACTTGGAGGCCCTACTTTCAGGCCTGCTTTTGTGTCCAATACTCTTTCGCATGCTATCATTATAATTACACAAATCTAAAAAAGTTATGGTGCCATTACTTACTGTAATGTATGTCAGAGAAAAAATGATAAAGGTTATTGACGACGAAGAGACTTTTAATTTTGTACTCAAAATTTACTAGGTTGATATGAACACAAGATCAGCAATGTTGTGAAAAAAATAACTTGTGGGACCGTTGGATGAAATGTGACATGGTTTGATGCTCAGTATTATTTATAATAACTTGATGTTTTTATAGTGTTCATACAAAGAGACAATATTTGCTTACTATTTTTTTTCCAAAAGAAACAACATAGAGAAATCATTACCATTTTAGAATCTTTTATTCTCTTTGCAGCTGCATTGTCTTCCCATATCTTCAAGTCTTCACACTTTGGCATTTCCTCTTCTCTTGACTATTTAAGTTCGTTGAGCTTCAATTCCTTACCTAATGAAAGTTACAGATTATGTATTGTTATGCAGTAAATGGGAGGTATGCATGGCCAGCACATCTATGGTTGGCCGGGTGCCAAGGAGAGATATACACCAGCTTGCAAAGGATCCCAGGATATGACAGATGGATCTAAAAGAGGAAGGGACCGGATCAAATAGATCTGATCATGACTGGGTCAAGTCATGATCAGATCGATAATATAGTTATTATTTTTTAGATAAAATTGCTGAGTCGATTGACTAAATCAATTGACCATGTAAAATACTATATAATACCCTATGTACATGAGCCAAAAGATCAACAAAGTTTTAATTTCCAATACCTCTCTCTCTCAATTATTTTATCAAGTAACTCGATGGACTTGATCTCGGTTTGATTGTGATGTGTAGGTTCACAGTGCGAATAGGCAAGGGAGTTTTTTGGAAGTTGACCGGGTGTTGGAAGAGTTGAAGCGAGTGATCAAGAGGGCTTACATTTGCTCCGATGGAGAATGGTTCGTGGATGGTTAGACTAACTCTACTTGTGTTTAAAAAAAAAAATTTATCGATATTTTCTTTTCTTTGGAGAATTTTTGCGTCTCTTACTGTTTGACGTATTTAACTTCTCCTCTATATTTTTTTAAGCGTGTAGTGTTCTATGTCGTGGATCAAGAAGGGAATAAGATCTCACACAGAGGATTTGAATGTGTACTTGCTGAACGAATCTTAAAGGTCATATTCCATACATGTAAATATTCGTTCCCTATTTTTGTTTTATCTTTGAGTCATATGTTAGAAGAACAAAAATTATAGGGGTAAAATATAATTTTGAAAAGATTGGAGGAGTAACAAGAATAAAACTGGAACTTTAGGGTGCAAAGTTTTAAAAAAACAATCTCTAGAGTTGACTTAGAAAGTCAATTCAATGGAGCAGTCGTTGGAAGCGGGAGAACTTCACCGGCGACCGGCCTCCGTAGACGTCCAAGGGGCCGGGAAGCTGACCTCGATCGAGCTAGTCGGCCTCGACCGCCTGGGTCTGCTCTCCGAGATCTCCTCCGTCCTCGCCGACCTCCAGTGCAACATCGTGGCGGCCGACCTCCAGACCAACAACTCCAAAATCGCGTCGGTGATCCAGGCCACCGACGCGGCCCCGTTGCCGACGCCGACCGCCTCAACAATATCTGCCGCCTCCTCGGCCGCGTCCTCAGAGGGAGAGCTCGGACGACCTCCGCCGGCTCCTCCACGCCGACGCGCGACGAGATCCGGAGGATGCTCCAGCTGATGCTGCACGGCGACGGCGGCGTCTCCAGTATCGAGGGCGACCCGGAGCCGTCCCCGGTGACGGTGATGGTGGAAGACTACGCCGGGAAAGAGTTCACGGTGGAGAACTTGCGGTGCAAGAACCTCCCCGATCTCATCTTCCATTCCACGGCGCCGTGGTCGCTGAAGGGCCAGAAGCTCATCAGGTGACTCCACCTTCCCTATCCACCTTCCAAAATTTGCACAGTTTATTAATCTAGGTATTTTTGGATGCAGGAGTACTATATCAGGAAGGCAAATGCATCCCATTTATCTCCGAAGAAGAGAGAATTCAGTTAGCCAATTGTTTGGAAGCTGCAATAGATCAGAGAGGAGATTCAAAGGTCGCCTTTCTCTCTCGATCACTTTGGACTCATGTCTAACGGCAGCTTGCACCTTCCCATTGCAGGGCCTGAGGCTGGAGCTCTGCTGCGACGACCGGTCTGGGCTGCTCTCCGACGCGACTCGCGTCTTCAGGGAGAATGGTCTCTCGGTGTTGCGGGCGCAAGCGTTGACCAGGGGCACTCGAGCTGTGAACTACTTTTACGTGGTGGATGCATCAGAGAACGCAGTGGGGGCGAGCCGCGCCGTTGATGCTGCAAGGAGAGAAATGGGGCTGGCCTTTCTCCATGTCAGGGACGATGCCGGGTCAAGATGGTCGACGGCGGCAGAGGGTGGGGCAGTGAAAGAGGAATCTATAGTTCGAAGCATTGTAAAGGGCCACTTCTGCAGTTGTTTACTTATGTATCGAGTGGCATGCGAGCCACAAGGAACATGCTTCGGATGTGAATAGCATATAGTATTTCGTGCGAGCCAAATTTAACAAAGTCGAGATGAGTGTTTTAGAGAAATCCATAATGACAACTAGGAAGAGTAGATTAACAAAAAAGCAAGAGGAACAATATTAAGTAGTATTTTCCAATCAATTCAGAGCATTGCTAATGATTAGAAGAGCAGGGTTTGGCAGAGAGCGTACCTGAGCGTACATGATAAAGATTGTTTTCAAAATAACGCATAGGAAAAGGGATCAAGATTTAAGACAAAAAAAAAAAAACAATATAACTACTTGAATATGAACCCTCATTTTGAAGGAACGTGTAAAAAAAACCCTGCATACATCATTTCATGGTAAAGAGGGGGAAAAATCTGAGAGGAACTTTACAAGTAAAGAAATGACCAGACACATTAGTTACAGTAAGAAATGATGCTCAATCATCTGGGCGATGGATCTCACCCATCAAGATGCGGTTGCTATGGACTTTGAACCCGAGCAGAGACGGATCGATCTGTCTCCCTTTCTTTCCTTTCTTTTTCGTATTCTTTCCAACTGAGCTTGTTTCCATGTAATCGGGTTCGGGCATGGATTTTTTGGTGCTCTTCAGCATATCACTGAACGAAGGCTCTATTATATCTGTGTCAATGCTCGAAGAGGTTCGACGAAATTTCACATCTTTTTTGTTAGCTCTTAGCACCTCTGAAGATTGGGAAATGAGGTTAGATCCATGTTCTTGCTTTACTTCTGTATTAGGCATCAAATATTTCATTAGCAAGGGCTAAGAAGCTTCAATGATAATGCCGAGAAAATGGTGTAAAGAACAATATACCTTCTGATGATCCATAAGTTGCAGAATTATGCCCCTTTGGAATTTGAAGAGTGCCAGCAGACGGTCTTGCAGATGACATGTCATGGGGATCACAGGTATGCTTTAAGAAACTATCAACTCCTTTTGGTCCATCATATATCCTACAAAACAATATTATCAGAGCACAAAATTAGACTTGGACCATATGATATCAGGACAAACCATTTCGATAACTGCTTATTAGTGGAATATTTAACAATTGCAAGACCAAAATCCACTGTAGATTTGACATTTAACTGGTGAAGACTTCATAATCATTAACATCTAATATTATTGAATTCAGAATGTTAGTCACCTAGTTATAAAGTTAAGACGCTTATGACCAAAACAGAAACTATCCCAAGGAATCATTAGCAATATATTTATTATCTGACAGTATCAATACTCCCAATGAGGTACATCACTCTAGTAAACACAATATTGCACAGATGAATGCGTGTGCACCCTCACAAGCATAACTGTATGGATTGGTATGTAGTACTGTTAATGCAAATTAAAGCACAATGAGAACCATGAATAGTTTACTAACAGGCTACCTGACTACCTGGTAAAAGAGAAGCCTGACGACAAATTAATATGAGATTAACAAGAAGAAATAGCAAGGTATTAACTTTGTGGCCATGCACAGCGTCCTTACATATTATTCGACATCTCTTCCTTGTCAGGTTGATCAAATTCTGCTTCGTTGTCGAAGAAACCTAAACCAGCACCTGTACCATACCACAGTTTAGTACCAGCATTAATTGACCAAGAGAATAGGCTGTAAACACAGGGCAGAAAATACTGATTCGATTACCAGTTTTTTCAAGAAAATCTTGCTTGAAGGACTTGTCCTCGTGACCTCCACCTGCTTGCATAACCCTACTTTCTTGCACGTCCACCATTGATTGGATCCTGGAACTTCTATTAGTATACTGCATGTTCCCTCTCTCCCCATCCTTCAGATTAGAAAATTCTATTGATTGTAAGGAGGCATCACTGATAGAATTCACACGCTTTCCTCTTTCAAATAAATCTAAATTTGACAGGAATTGTTTCTGTTCAAATGTTGTTGAGGAACCAGGTCTTAAAGTGAACCTGTTGCTGCTTTCAAATTTATTATCAATGGGGTTCATCACTTGATCATTTGAATACTGTCTTACTTGCTCCAAAAGAGAGACATCTGAAAAAACACCATTCAACCCCACTTTGTCTGTGTTCAAATTATATTGATTCTCTGAATCAGGCCGTGAATAGAGCAAAGAAGAAGGATCCTGTCGCTCATAGGATGATGTAGCAACACCATCCACCAACCTGTGTGAGTGTTGAGATCGGTGAAGCATTTCTTGACGAAGTAAGTCCCTGAGTTCATATTCTGATCTTTCATTATTTTCTATGTATGATGCCCATGCATTTGGGTTTTCAACTGAGATATTCATATCGGCGCCTCTCTGTTTCTCTGCTTTCATCTGCATCTGTTTCAACTGTGCTTCTATTGTGTCAGCTGGTAGCTGTCTAGCAAGCTCAGACCAGTGGTTCTCAGTCAGATCCATGCGTGTGCCAGATAACTCTCTGGAAATCTGTCTTTGATGAGAGTGAAAATTAGAATGAAATTGGCCCATCTGACCAGATGCATGAAGCTGGTCAAGATGTTCTTCTGCATCCAATCCTTGAGCTCGTGCTCTGGCATTAATGAGTTCCAAGTTTGGTGGAGAGGCACCTGTATGCATATGCATTGACCTATCAAGAGGATGTAGCCCCCTTTGGATTCTCTCTTGCAACAAGTAGTTTCGCTGAGAATGACTGGAATGCTCAACCAATGATGAGCCTTGTGGCTTTTGGAAAAATTCTGATTGGTTAAGTCTGGAAGAATAATTTGGGTGTGAACCAGCTGCAGTTCTAATGAATTGACCAGATTCATCAACTGACCAGATCCCCCCTGTGTGTCTCTCATCCTCAATACCAGTTAGATTCCTTGCAGCAGATAGCTGCTGAGCCTGAAGCTGCTCCAACTGGAGTTCTAAAAGATATTGTTGCTCTTGAGACATTTGCCTTTGCTTGGAATGAGATAGAACATTTAATAAATCTTTATTCCGCCGCTGGAAGTTCAGCCCCTGATTTGCATGAATAAGTTGTTCCATCGCTGACTCATGCGAAAGATTGCTAGAATGTTTCTGAAACTCGTTCAAAAGTTGCTGCCTTAAAATATTCTGATCCATCAGCTGCGTCCCATGAGGATGAACATTTGATAATCCTGCACCAGGTTCAAGAAATTGTTGATGCAACAAATGTTGAAGATAAATCTGACGTGATTCCATTTGTGAGTCATTGCATTGAAGATGCTGCTGCAGAAATTGCATTGGATGCTGGTGCAATTGTCGCAGTCGTTGCAATTGTTGTTGCTGCAATTGTTGCTGCTGCAATTGTTGCTGCTGCAACTGTTCTAAATGTAGTTGTTGTTCAAACCTAAGCTTCAGCATTAGTTCTAGATCCTCCACGCTCTGTTGATTAACAGGGTGCTGGTGGATAGGTTCATGCACCTGATCAAAGAATGTTCCAGCTAAATCAGCATTTTGATGGACTTGTAAGCTTTGCTGACGAAGTTGATGCTGTAATTGTTCTTCCTGTAATTGCTGGAACAGCATAGACTGTTCTAAACTAAGTTGGTTAGACTCATGTTCAAACCTCGACATGTTATCTAAAACAAGATTATCAGGAACTGTATTTGCATTGTTGCCCCATCTATAATTTTTAGACTGTGAATCATTGGAGATTGGAAGGTCTCTTCCTGCGATCAACTGTTGTTCCCGATTCAGGTTAAATGGAGAGGCATTTCTTGCAAAATCATAATTGTCAATCAAATTCTCCGCAGAACCTGGAATTGTTGATGAAAGGGGTTTGTTTTGGTTACCTTCTAGTTCAGACCAAAACAAACCAAGAGGATTCAAGTCACTGCCTCTTTGAAGATTATGTTTAACTACACTAGTATTTCCAGTTTCAGGATACATGGAACGATGACCACTCAAGGAACTTGATAGAGCAATGTTGTGATCACCAAGCTCTCCCTCTTGATGTTTCTCCATGTTGCTCGAGGACCTACCTTTGTACAACACAACTGCAAACGGTCTTAATCAGAAACTAAGATGGTTGGTGAAGAAGGAAAAAAGCATAGATAGACAAGTTGTTCTTATTATACAAACCTTCAGCATCTTGCCCAGTAAAATCAGGTAAGTTGAGACCTTCAGCGGCCATACGAAGTGATGCTTCTCTATTGGAAAAGGGTAACCTGGCATTATTACAATCTAGCAAACTTCCATTTTCAAGAACATCAAATTTTAAAGGATAATCCAGAGAATCCAGAGGCAAGGTTTGTTGGTGATCCTTTGAAGCAAAAGAACCACTCACAAGGGAAGGGCCAAGTTCATTCCTTGTAGCACCCAAAGTTTCAGAATTTTCACCAAGGTGGATATTTGAGATAGAATGGAGCTCCAGTTTCAAATGAGGCATAACTTCACCTAATGGCTGAAAAGGTGTGCCCTCAGGAGCATCAGATAAACACACAAGTAAATCTGTGCCAAAAAAGCGTTGTTCAAACCAGGAGATGATGTCAAGACCTAGAAACGGCCCTTGTATATCACCTTGTGGGTCTAGGTAATATAAGCTCAACTCCTCAGGACTGGGTAATTGGTTACCTGACTTTCTATTTTCAAATTTGTCATTGTTAGGAACCTCCACATGAGGCACATCAAACTCCGTATGTAACTTATCTGTTACCTTGGCACTAACCTCAAATGGGTTAACAAAATCTTCTTCTAAGTTGAGATTTTTCAAAACATCCAGATGATTTGATTGGTCACTGGTATTTATCCCTCTCATCATACCATCATTTGTATCAGCATTCTTAACATCGTCACAAAGTGAATCTTGTTTATCTAGAAACACATCATGGTTTGTAGCAGCCTTTGGGCCCAAAGCATCAGGACCAACCAGATTAATCAGAGAATCCACAATACTGTCATTGTGTTGTCCTTGTTGAGAATTCAGCTCTGTAATGAAAAAACAAGTTTAGTTTGTTAATTATAATAGTGAAAACAGAGCTTTAACCAACACATGGAAACTGATCCTCATGACCTTTGAAATCTTCTGCTGATTCCATTTTACCATGTTTCTTTTCAATTACGCCCTTTTCATCACCTACATGAAAAATATACTAGTTTCAATAATCATAGTACAAGACAGGTGTACGAAGGCAAGTTTCACACCTATATCAGTTTTGTTAGTTCTTGCCATCTTTTCCTGACCTAAGTTTGCTCCACTGCTGTTGACCTTCCCTTTCCAAATCTCTTTCAAAAGAACCTTTTAAGACAACAAATGTGAATCCCATTAGTCAGTTATGAACCTCTAAGAAAAAAAAAACTAGTTTTAACTATAAAAATATTGAAAGGATGGTGCCTATAGCAAATGCCACCCAGAAAGTAATCTCAAGTAGGCCCTGCACATTGCCTGTCATCTCCATACTCATGTTGTAGGAACTTGTTGATGCTCACTAGGTACATTTGGCACCAGTTTGAACATAGTTTAACAAGTCATTCTTTTTATTACTAATTAAAACATGTAAAAAGGCCCACTTGGAAAAAAAAACAAGCATCCAAATAGATTATAATGACTCATGAAGAACCACTACCAAAGACCAGCATTTTCATAGTAGGAGAACTAGCAAATGAGAATTATCTAAATGATCTTCAAGTTAAGAAATGTGAAGTTGAAGAACCAGTTGAGTTCAATTAGTTCCAAAAAAATTAAGATAATAGAAATAGTTCAATCTCATCGGCATCATTAAACAGTGTTAGTCTCAATTAACCTTCATCTCTCTTAAGCATTTTTAACTAAACTAAAATTTTCTTACATTTTTCATTCAACTGTAACAGATTAAATTTTTCCGCTATATAATTTAATAGTTATCTTTGTTCACATACATATCATCATTAACTCATTTTCTCTAATTTTTCATCAATTAGAGTTGCACCAAATTGTCCTCGGTAATGTTTTCCATTTCATATTTTAGTAATGCCATATACCAACCCAAAATGTTTGGGACAAATATGGCTTGATGATGATACTGATGAATAACAATATATATCCCTCTCGGCAATAATTTTGTATCTTGTATCGACCTATTTGTATTCCGAAAATATGAAGATATTGGCATACAAACTTAGATATACCTTTTCCTCTGAGTCAGGTGTGTCAAAGGCCAAAGGAGTTACAAAGGTAGATGTTGTGACTGGAGGAGCATCCTCCAAGTCCACAGGGGTAGCATCAACAAAAACTGTCTTCTGCTTCCTGTAGATATCAAGGAGCTTCCCTCTAGGATAGCAGAACTCAGATTCAGTTACTGAGATTGCACCAATGGAGCTAGCAGAAGTAATTGAAGTGCCCAGCTGTAATACTGCAACAGAATTTGATCTTCCCCTACCGCGAGCAAAACCAGCATTTGTTGAACCGTCCACACGATCTCTTTCCAAACCAAATCCAGGAGCAACACGGACAGAGGTTCCACCAGAATGAACATCCTGACGATGTCGTGGCCTCCATTTATCACGAGAATCAGTTCCAGAAAGTAAACGGAGGCTACCAGTAAAAGATTGTTTTTCAATATGAGAATCTTCTTTCTCTACGTCCACTTTCTTCTCTATGCGTGACTCCTTGTCTTTGTCGTCAGGGCCCCATCTTGATGACCACTTGCTATCCCGGCGGCTTTCATTTCCCATAGCACGATTAGCAACTTCATGCAACCTCTCAGATGAAGGCAGACTCCTAGACTCAAGAGACTCTTTAATAAGGACATTCTCAGGTCGACGATCACCCTTGCGATACTCAGTTTCTCGTTCTCCTTCCTTTTTGCGTTCTCTCCTAGAAAGTAAACTACTCTCTCTCTCTTCTTCACGCCAACGACGGCTACTATCAATATCAGATGCATTTTTTCTCCATTCTTTCTTGTCCTGTGATCCATCCAAACGCCAGACATCTTTCTGAATAGAATCAGACAAGCCTCCAGATGGCAGGGAATTTGGTGGGCGAGTATCCTGCCACAAATAAATTCAGTATTGAGTATATACAAGCCTATATCCTAGAATGATTTGCAAGTGAAAATACTCTTATTATGAGAATAAAGTCAACAATTATAAAGCTAAATCATCTAAAAGTGCAATCTTGCCCTCTCATCAAGCTATAAATTGCACTAAATGGATATTTAAATCATTAAAATATCCCAGAAATACTAGTCATTGAGCATGTGTTAGATATATTTTGTTATTTAACACCATCATGAAAAGAATTAGAAATGATGCACAGATGAAAATATCAATGTTGACAAGCTATGCTATGAGCATTTTTGGAAACAAGATAGGAGTAACATCATATGTGTTATTATCAAGCGGTGTAAGTCCCAACATGTGATATGGAATACTAACAATCTAATATTTTATCAAAAGTAATTTTAACCCAACAAAAAAAAGCAACAACGTTTAGCAGAGTGCTCAATCTGGACCACTTTATAAAAAGAAGAAATCAGAGCCATAGTAGAGTTACTAAGTTTATTAAATCCAACTACAAAAACCAATAGCATGGGCTTCTAAAACATTTCTGGATTTGGACCTCTTATCATAATTCAATATTGTGGCTATTACTCTCGGGGGAAAACTCCTCCCACCCTCTAGCCACTTGGTTATAAGCTGACTCCGTGATTTACCTCCCTTCACATTAGCTGGAGACAAGCTGTGAAGGGCACTAGGGTGAGCATAATCACCTTTGCTACAATATCCTGACCATCACTACTATAAGATAATAAACATAAATTGATTTGAGACCGTTCAAAATTTTGATTATAACCACATCAAGATAAGAAGAAATACAACACAGGTTAAAAAAAAATAACAAACCACAATGTACCAAAATTCACCAAAAAGGAGAACCGGTGGAAAAAATTTTAACACCTAATATAAGTGATGGAGCCCATTAAAAAAACATGTCTTATTCAAGCAATGATTTTTTTCCAGCTTTAATTAATTCAAAAGCATTGGCTTTTTAGATATTTTGAGTATTTTTAAGTCCCATATAACTGTCCTTAAGCCAATATTAATCAAACCAGAATTTTAACAACTGAACTATCGTTGAACATGCGTAAACTACTCCTAGATGAGGGAGATGTTTTTCGCTCATTCTACCATAGTAATTGCAGAACTAGGTATCCTACAGGTTTTAGGCAGAATGTCAATGCTTCTACCACCATGACTGTGTTAATAGTGCTTCTATTTGTGCCATTTCAAATTAACCACACAAATTCTAATGTCCAAATTCAACAACACCAACTTATTCGTCTTTCCTAGCAATCAAAATTAAATTGCTAAAATGCATTTTGCCTTACAAGCAACTTATAAAAATTTTCTTCCAGA
>JBBPFP011150660.1:0-11519 GCA_037974795.1 Kaempferia galanga | reverse complement strand
GGGGATATATATATATATATTGGTTATCATATATGTATATATATTAGTTAATTTATCAGTCAATTAGGCAAATTGTCAATTAGCCTAACTATAATTTCCTAAGATAATTCCTAATTTATATATAAACATGCCTAACTCTTCAATAAAGTGTATGAATTCGTTCTATCTCGAATAACACAATCTAATCCATTCTCTTACCCTAATGCCATCTCGATCAAATTAATTCTTCGTATCCAGCCCCTGACCCTTCTTCTACAATCTTATTTTGTGATATTATTAACTTGTGTGCTCAATTAAATGTCACACACCATTTCCCTAGTTTAATTTATTTAATATTTCCCCATGTAACTTCTTACCTTTTCACCTACTAATCCTGATAATTATTTCCACCCAAAACAACTAGCCAACAAATGCATATTGCTCCTCCCCTTTCTATGGAAGTGCTGATTAAGTCCCAGCCAAGCAACATTATACCCAGCAACCCCAAGAAACAGAAACATGATTTTCCAAGAAGCCTCAAAAACCAAAGCCCATCATCCACCAGCATGATTGTTCAAGTATGCTCAAAACAAAACTATTAAGAAAGAAAATTGGGTATAAATTTTAGGAGCCATGCAGAATTGTATAAGGAGAGTACCTTTGAAAGATCGTTCAAACTGAATGATCAGGATTCAAAGTAACAGGAAATAACTTCAACATCAGACTGGTTTGCCTCAGTCCAATGCAAGCGCAGTTCACTATAAATTTTTTTATATATTTTGTTGGCTAGTTTAAATGTTTTGTGCAATTAATTAATTCCACTCGCCCCAAACACCAAAAATATCTATCAGATCCTAGTCTGCATATATAACAAGCATATTTATTAACAATACAGAAAACAATATGCTTATTATTATATTTTATTATATCAAATTATGTCAGAAGTACCAGGAAAACATAATGCAAATGGAAAATATCTTGCTTTGAAGATTTGCAAGAATGCTTGTAAGAGATATTTCTGTGAATTGCGTATGTAACCAAGAGCATGGCTCTGTTCAATCCCAATATGCAAGAGAATAGCTCTTCTTAAGACATTGGATCCTCCCTTGTGATTGTCTAATTATGGTATTTTAATGGTTCGGCAATACGTTTTAATTTAGGTTTTTTTTTGGACCATTTGCTTGAGTGTGAAGGGTTCCTTATGTGATTACGGAGATTGAGATAATCAAAGTGTAGATGATGGAATTCATAGATCAAGTGTGGAGTATATGGAGCTTCAACCTAGTGGATGGCCATCTAAGCTGGAAGGACCCAAAGACTTGTGTACATTGCGATCGTTCGGGTTTGTTCTAGATGATTAGGATAGAATTTAGCTTTTAGTTCAAGCTTATTATTTAAGGAGCTTCATTCTAGTTCTTAGAGGATGTTTGAAACGTTGTTTTAAGGTTTCAGATTGTCCCTATGCTTTTGGATAGTCGACCAACCTGAGATAAACATAAATATGCCTTTGATTGAAGGTGAGTTGACCAAAAATCTATGTTTGGTCAATCAAATTCATGTACTGGAATTGAGTAGATCCAAAACTTTGAGTTTTTAAACATTGGGACTCAAACAGATAAATTACAAATATCAATGAGTTGGTCTACCAAAGCACTTGGAAATAAACGCTAAAGCTTCATTCAAAAGTATTTTTCATCTTTTGGCATAAGAAGACAAAAAATATCTTTAAATATCTTCCATCTTACTCTAGTGTCAAAAATAACACCACGGAACTTTGATAACAAATGCAAGGTTTCTTAATTCAATTTAAAGATCTCTTGACAAATTCTCTTATCATCTTAGGGTTAGATCTCATCTATAGAGGAAAAGGATTTCTACACATCTTGTACTCATTGTTTATCCTCATGAGAGTGTTATTGCTTCTAGAGGGACCTAAAAGCAATCTGATTGAATTGAATAATTTTCTAGAAGATTTATATCAATGACAGGAACTCAATAGGTAGGTCACAAAGTACGCAAGACTCACTGGTTTGCTCAGTTACAGAAAGTCTAGCATGATAATTTGCTTTAGCTAGGGTCGGATCTAGATCAAGAGTTTGCCCAACTAGAGAAAGTCTAGTTGAGAGTTCTTCACTGAGCACTTTGTAGTCAATCATTTGAGGAGGTCTAGAAATCTATATAACCCATTGTAGAGGTTACTCTATTTTCTTATTTGAAGAAAGCAGATTCGTGAATTGGGGTAATGCATTAGATGTGTTATACATTATGGGCATACTTATAATGCATGGTTTTCAAACCACGTTCTATCATCTTGTTAATTATGTTTTTTGTTTTATAATTTCCATTAAATTTATTTTCACACTTCCGTATTTTATCACATGCACACTACGCTGATGCATTTAACAAGTAGTTTGGATTTGTTTCCCTTCAAATAAAATAATCCTTTATTCACCTCTCTAGCCAGACCATCTTGATGCTAACATTTTGATTCAAAGCTACGCTTTCAGTTGAAGGCTTTACATCCTTCAAAAATGATCAGCAATCAAGAAGGCTTATCTAGCAATCATTAACCATTAACTT
Source organism: Kaempferia galanga (assembly GCA_037974795.1). Taxonomy (NCBI): domain Eukaryota; kingdom Viridiplantae; phylum Streptophyta; class Magnoliopsida; order Zingiberales; family Zingiberaceae; genus Kaempferia; species Kaempferia galanga. The sequence goes on along the minus strand of JBBPFP011150660.1, from coordinate 8,960 downwards.
TTTTATTAGTTGACATAGTGAAGGGGAGCCTTGGCGCAACGATGAAACTGTTGTCGTGTGACCTGGAGGCCACGGGTTTAAGTCGCGAAATCAATTTCTTGTAATGCAGGGTGAGACTGCGTACAATAGATTGCCCGTGGGTCAGAACCCTGCATTGACGAGAGTTTTGTGCACCGAGCTACCCTTTTAGGATATAGTCATTGGACTTTGATGTGATGTTAGCTTAGAAAAAGAGAGATGAAAAACCAAGAGATAAAGATGGGAATCTCACTAAGATGAGTAGATAAGAGTAAAGCATATAGAAGAATGCATGACCTACGAAGAGCAACATATAGGTTGATTTATGGCTTTCTGAAAGGAGTTAAGTCAGTCACTACAAGAATGTCATTTACATGGCGCATACAATGAGAAGCTAGCAAAGTGAGATCTCCTAAGACTGCAACTCAACACATTCAAGATGAAAAATTGGAGACATTAAAGCCCAAATGCACTCCGAGTACAAGGATATTCTCAATGGGCTTATGATGATTAGAGAAAAAGTGACCAAATATGAACTCCTAAATTCTCAATGGGTTTCTGAAGAGTACTCTATAGACATCAATAGTGGGTGCATTTTCAATGTGCAAGGATTTAGGAGTTTGTAAATTGGAGAACATGTTCTCTACAATGGAATGACACAAAGTCCTCCCCACATTGACATAAAGCCAAGTAAGAAGGAAATAGCTTTTGTACCTAACAATCATCATCATCATCATCATTGGACAATGACTCCCACATGGCATATATAGTAAATAAATGATGGGGGAGAGTATAAGAAAAAGTGACATGAAGAGGATGATCAAGAGAAAATTCAACCAAAGCACCACGTGATTCAAATAAAATAAGAAAGGGCATATAAAGAGTGTTGCTTAGAATTTCAGAAAAGAAAAGGGAAGAAGAAAAGGAAAAAAGAACTAGGCACTCAAGGCTATGTGAAGTGACTCAGACACATTGGATGAGGAGTCTACTCAAAAAGTATTCATGCATGAGAACCTAAGCCACAATCAATAAAGAGAATGGAAGCTCAAGGAGGAGCTTCAAGTAGAAATAAGAGTGAAAATAAGGTAAAAGATTTAGATTATGATCAATTGCTTAAGTTAATAGATGAATTATTAAGCGATAACAAAATTCATAAGGCCAAGCCGAGAAAAAGAATTGAAAACACTAGATAGATTTCCTTTCTACTATTGGTGAAAAAACATGATTCTAGGGTTGAAAAAGTAGAACTAGAAAATGAAACTTAAAACTTCAATTCAATGAGATGAAAAAGACTTTTCTCATTGCTTTAAGTACATTGATATGATCATAGAGAGCTAAAGAACAAGCTATAGTGAAGTCGAATTAAGATACACATCAAAATCTAAGGAAAAGGATACTGTATCTTTGATTACCAAATGTCAAACAAAGACTTTAAAAACTACACATGGACCATTCGTGCCTCAGAATGCTACTAAGAGAATTTAGACTTGAAAGATTAGCAAGTAATGAATCCCTAAAGAACATTTAGTTAACTTAATTAATCTCAACATATTTTGAGTATCAAAATTTATTGCTTGATCATTTTAATTAGGATTGGGTGAATCAATAAATAAGGAAGAGATTATTGGTTCCTACCTTGTGAATGTGTAACTAATGTTGGTATTTATGATTCATACTTTTACTTTGTTTGAGCTGAACATTTTGTATGCATTTGCTAGCAATATCTGATGCTTCAATGATTTGTTTGCTAAGATATTGTGAATTCATAATAATATTTGACATAAGCTTGCACACAATTGCCCCAATATCGGCACACACTTCATTTGCATGATTTATATGTTTCTTATACTTAATTACTTTGTATTTTATCTAATAATATACTTAGATATATTTTAGAATCAAATGATGATTCTTTATAAACATGGCACCTAGTGATTTATTATTCAAGTTAATAGAAGTTCAACTTTGATTATATCAACACATTTAGAAATTAATTTGATCTTAGAATTCTCATCCAAATTCAGAACAACCATCTTTGATTGATGATTACATATAAAATGGCAAAGATGAAAGGTTTTAGTTTGATAAATTGAAACTTGATAAATTTTAAGCCTTTGTATCAAAGTTCCTTAAACTTAAAATTTTCACGGTATATATTTTTCATAGGTAAAGGATATCAAAATACTCATGTCTCTAAAATTTTGTATCTTCTATAATTTTATAAAATCTTTTAGGGGTTTAGGGGTTCTAAAAATCAATTCTTGAATTTTTCAAAACATTAGTTGGCCCTCTGCCAAGTTGAAGTTGGTCGACACTTGACTTTTGCAAGAAATTGTGGACGCAACTTCTGCAGAAAACCCAAAATGCATATTTTTAACATTTACGGAAAGGTTTTGGGACAAACATGATTTATAACATCATGTTTGACCTACATATTTCCCATGCTTATATTAAAAGTTCATATTTTCCATGATTGTTTCGAAGGGGATAGAAATTAGATGCATGAATCTTATGGGAAGAACTCCACGCTTACATATTTAAAACACTTCTATGTTATATTTTCCAATTCATTGATTCGAGGGTGTGGAGTTTCATTGGATACCCAGATTAAGGGAAAGCAACTATTACAAAGTTTCAGTTTCCCATTGCTTTTGTGTATTATTATTGCTTTTTGGTGCCACTAACTTAACTGATTGTTAAAACTCAAAAAGTGAGATTATTAGATGACTAGTTCATGCTTATGGTTAAGTCTAACTATGGTGTTTTAATGGTTTGTCAGGACGTCTTTAGTTACATGTGTGGTGTGCAGCACTCCTTATGTGATTATAAACATTAAGGTGATGAATTTTAGATGATGGAATTCATGGATCGAGTATAAAGTTGGATGGAAGTTTGATCTTGTGGATGGTCGTTTAGCTTGAAGGACCCAAACACCCATGTGTTGATTGTAATCCTTTGGGTTTGTTTGAAACAACTATAATGAGATTTTGGTTTTAGGTAGAGTTTGTTATGTAGTGTTTCATCCTTGTTCTTAGAGGATATCTAAAAGGTTGTGTCAAATTGTGGTCAACTGTAAGCTTTGATCAACCACACTTTGGTCGACCAAACTCAATATTTTGTCAACTAAATTCTTGTTCTGGAATTTAGGATTCCATAACATTATTTTTGGTCAAGCAACATTCAGAGTTTTTGAACATTGAGACTCCATCTGTCATATTACAAAATTGGTCGCCCTAAGATTGTTATGTTGTAAGTTAATTTTATTGTTTTACTATCTCCGAAGCATTTATTATTCAACAAGTAATTTAAGTTTGTATTGTTCCAAGTAAAATTAAGTATCCGCTACACCCATTTAAGCCCGAACACATTGATCCTAACACTTCTAATTGATACTTCATTGTATTATTTAATATATATATATATATATATATAATGACTATTATGCATAGTAAAAATATTTGTCCTTTTATTAGATAGCACATACACATTGACCCTAATACTTCTAATTGATGTTTGTTATATATATATATATATATATTACTATTATGCATCATTAAAATATTTATCATTCTATTAGATAACATATACAAGCAAGATTTGAAATCTCAACTCAAGTCAGGTTTGATCCTGAATCGGAATGAGATGCGTTGAGTGTCTCTGTTGGTGGTCATGCCAATGCCAATAAGTGAAGGAGGCAAAGGAGAGCTAAGGAGGGAGGAGGATGAATTGAGTAACCGTAGAAGCCAATGGAAGCCCTCATTCATTGCCTCATCGCATTCTGGATAAATCTTCTTAATGACAAGATTTGTCTCCTGTGCAATGCTTTTGTCTCCACTATCGGCACACGGTGCAAGAAAATGTGGAAGACCTCATTATCGCCTCATTGTCCCTCATCACATTGCGGAAGAAGTCACAGACAAGTTCCATTCATCTAGGATTGGCACGCGGGTCGGCGCCAACCCTAGGCAACGGAGATGCTAAGGACAGGTCCACTTCTCGTGCAAGTTTGCTTAAGTTCCGTAGTAGGTCCATTCATTATTTCATTTGTATCGGCCTATTCCACAAGTTGGTCCACCGTGCCAATCGGTGTCAACCAACATAGAACAATATTTTAATCTTACAAGTATAGGAGGGGGAAGAAAGTGTTAGAGTAACAACAGAACAAACAAGAGGCTAAGGAAATGATTTTCTTTTCTAAAGAAATAGAAAAACTAGTTAATTTAAAAAAATTAATAAAACCAACAAATGAAACAAAGTAATTTCAATTCTTGTTCATGCATTGTTGAAATCTCCATACATTGATCGTGCAATTCCTTGTAATTTTCACTTTAGTTTGGAATGGATCCAAAAAGTGATGGGATTGATTGCTTAATAACATATTTGTTTTTAGATGAACTTATGTGAACTGTTGATCTATATGTGCCTGATTCATCCAGCCTCACGAGTGAAACTGAGTTACGACATGGATTCACTTGAGTGGATCCAAATTGGTTAGGGTATCCAGAATAACAATTGCTACCCATCACATTAGGTAATATTGTGCTTTGCATGGATGAGGAAAGCTACAACAAAGTCATGATCACCAACAAAAGGGAAGGTATAGAAAACAACCTTGAAAATTTTGAGTTTGGTAACCAAGTCTTAGAAACCCAACTGCAGTTATAGATATAGTTATTTGAGGCGTAAGGCGCCCAAAAGCGCATAGGTGTTGTAGAGCCTGAGGCGTTAGGCGCAAGGTGAGGCGCACACCTTACCGAAGTAAGGCACTTTGAGTATTATTTTTTACAATTCAAACATATATAGAGAATTTATGCTAAAATATTTCACTAATAAAATTTAAATATTTCACAAACTATTAAACAATAATGTTAATATAAAATTCACTAACATTCAAATATTAAAATAGTTTATCTTCAAAATCAAAATCAAATTAAAGAAAAAACAAAATCAGTGGAATGAAAATTCCAAACTAATTTATAATTTGAATTTGTGAGGAATGAAAAAACAAAATCATTAGAATGCAAATTCTGGACTAATTTACAATTTGATTTTGTGAGAGAGAAAAGAAAAAAACCCATAAGAAAACTTATAGACTTAAATATGTGAGGAAAAAAATATACCGTTATGACAAAACAAAAGGAGAAAAGCAAGAAAGTGAAGCCAAATCTACAAATGTTGTAGGCGAGAGAAGAGTTCACGTTTGAGAGGGAGGGGAGCAAGTTTTTAGAGGAGAGGAAGAGTCATGCAAGAGAAAATCAGTAAAATAAGTTTGCAAGGGACTAAGGGCATCTCCAATGGTTAAAGCTCTAAATGAACTTTTTTGTAATTTCCAATAAGCCACATCATAGGCATAAAAACCTTCTACTCTCTCTGCAATCAAAAAACCTCCCTACAAATGATAAACCTCATTGTTAATTAATTACCGGATCCACTCACATTGTTAATTTTAACAGAGAAAAGAAGGTTCACTACTGCTCTTGAACTAAAAACCTCAAACCTCATGCCCACAATGGTTCGACTTTTTTTCACAAACCTCTCCAAAAACCTTGTGTTCGAGATGCTCTATGGGAGGTTGATGTTCATTTCTAGCGGAGAGGAAGAGTCAAGCAAGAAAAATATGTCGCATGCATGCAAGTTAGTGCAACCTAATTAATCTAAAGGGTATTTAAAGGTATGGGTTGAACTTTAAAAAAAATCATGCCTTAAGCGTGCCTTAACCTCTCAAAAGGCACGTGCTTAAGCGAGCTTCATTCAAGTACTACACCTAGGTCACTACCGAGGCGTAAATGGTGTGCTTGGCTCCACCTAGGCACAGCCAGACACGCACTTTTCACAACTATGGTTACAGAGTCAATAGATGAATGCATCTTGCACTATGAAAAGCTAGATAGGGAATTAATTGCAATTTGCAATGTATCTCCACGTAATGCAACTTTCAACCAAGCAAAGGCAAATAGGCACTTACCTATATTCAGTAAAGAAAGACGAGAACCAAAATCCTCCAAAGACTGCTGTGTAGTTGGTACAGTTCCCATAAAATGGATCACAAGCCATTTAGTAATTATTTCCTGAATTGCTGGTATTAATTTGACCTTTATTCTATTCTTGTCCATCTGTGGTAGATTTACCTGCATAAACAGATTGCAAATAGAATCAATGGAACTTATGTAGGACAAGTAAATTAAAATAATCCTGCTCAGTTCAACCTTTATAGAGCACACCATATGAAGTATACCATGGCCATTCGACCAAAATCTTGGTGAAACAAAGAATGGAACACCTAAGAAAGGCTACAGTTATATGATATCTTTCCATACGTCCTAAGCTATGCAGGCATAAAAATTACAAGGGGCGACCAAGTCTGCCATATTAAAAAATCTAGATCACCACTACACTAACAAGTAACAATCAATAATGCATTGTACAAAACCCTAAAAAGTCAGCAATAAAGATAAAGCTTCATGATTGTTTGCTCTATTGGTAAGTGAGTTAAGTCCGAAGGTCCTTCCACCAAAGTGCAGGAGCTTGAATCTATATAACAGCATTGTTAGAATGAGTTTATCCTTGTCGCTCACACTCGGAAAATAGTCTCACATGCATTCTAGTGTAGGGACACCTTGTGATCAAGATTAGAAAAAAAAATAGTGGCAAGGAACTACCTGTGCACTGATGTTGATCAAATAGCGAAGCAGTAACAGTGAATCAAAGGCAGTCTCAAACATTACTCTTGCAACTTGTGATGTAGCCTGGATCAATAGGACAGAATTGACATTGTAGATAGATTTTGAATCAACTGTCTTAATGTTATTATGCAGGTCCAGATAAGTCAGGAACTTCTCTATGGTATCTAAAACCCCAGACCAGTTGGTTGCTCTTGAACATAATGAATTCAGAGAGATCAACATATCAACCGCAAATTTCCTCTGACTTCTGTGAGCTGTTTGTTGCTTTGTCCAAGTAGCATCAATTCCAATTTGTTGTATAAGGGATGTCATTGAAGAAGAATATCCATATTCTATAATCTTTAATAGCTGAGAAACTATATCTTCCGATGAGGTGACAGGATTGACAACAGATTCATAATATAATGCACTAGCAGCTCTGCCTAATTGATGGCTTATGTGGCTCATGCATCTAAGCAATTCGAGTAGTAGTTCAGAATCAATATCTTTGTCTTGCGTCCAAGAACTTCGTCGATTGTGAAATTCATCAGAAAACCCTGAAACATGATAATCAGAACTGGTCAAGTATTAAGTAAACCATGACAAAATTTCAAACAATACAAGAAACAGAAATTACCAAACACCATGTAACCAACCATATATAAGCTGTTCAATTCCCTCCAAAGATCGGAATAAAGAAATTGAGTTTTTCCTGATCAAACCAACTACATCCATTGAAGCATCAACAAAGACAGCGTATGGTGTACTGTACTGACACCAGTGGTGTAAAAATTGAGTGCAAAAGGTCTTCCAGAAATGAACAGTTGCAACTGTGCTGTTAGCAGTTCCCTAATGTCAAAAAAAAGAAACAGATCACACACTTGGTCAGGAAAGCCATGCAGTAGAACCTTTTGTGAAAAAATTAGACCCTACCTCGCCTTCCATTATTGCAAAAATCTCCTTTTTCAACCCATCCAATGTAAGAGAATGGAACTCAAATTCAGATATATATTTCTTGTGCTCTAGTAAAGTGGCACGTAGAGCAGAAGTATGATAAATGCCAGGTTGCAGCAATCTTCGCAAAAAAATTGATGAAACAAAATTAGCATCTTGATCCTGAAAATGAAAGTAAGCTCTTACGATTTCAGAAGAATTAATCTGAAAGAAAATAAATGAAATGAAGACTTCAAGATGAGTGCCAAAGAAGCATAGGAAATCCTGCCTAGTATCTAGCAATAAGATTGAATTGTTTATGCATGTTTCAGAAATCATCACTATAAGCAGATAAAAAAAAAAAAAACCAGTTGCAATTGCCAATGTTGTAGACCATATTGAATTTCTTTTGGGACAAGATTTGAAGTTCGGGACCACTTTCCTTAATTGGATTGGTTCCATTTTGGTGGAGTGTTGACAGAGTCAGCATAGATCAATGGTGCTGTCATGATGCAACAGTAGAGAAAGCAGAATAGGAATAAGTGTGAGAAGTGTACTAGTGTTGTCCTGTGATGTGATTTTAATTTCTATGTGGGTACATATTCCAAAATCAGTTGTTTTTCAATCAGTGTTATCATAGGCGCCAGACGCACCGAGGCACAAAGGGTTCCCTAGAGCCCGAAGCACGCGCCTCTTGAACATGAGGTTGATTACTAAACTACTAACACACTTATATAATATGTCAAATATGATAATTATTAATATTTCACACACACAAATAGCAAACTACTAACCATGAGATACATAATATGATAAGCAAAACAACACCCTGATAAAATTAATAAAAGTTTCGAACTTTTAAGTTTCCACTTTCTAATCTAAACTAACGAAGTTCATCAAAACAAACATAATAAGTCAAATCAATCATCAAGTTGCTTCTCCTTCTTCTTCTCCTTCTCCTTCTCCTTCTCCTTCTCCTTCCCTCTCCTCCTCCTCTAAGTCTAAGAGAAGAGTGTCGAGCAGAGGAGGAGAAGAAAAGAAAACCTAAAAACGAAGAAGAAAAGAAGATAACAGCAAAAAAAGAAGAGAAGAAGAAGAATAGAAAAAAGTAAAAACCACACCTGCGTGCGGCGGTGGCCGGCGGCGATCGGAAATGCTCCGAGGAGGCTAGGGTTCAAGTGGGTACCTCTTTTCTAGCTGCGTTTGTGATGCAGGAGGATCCGCCGATTATTATTATTATTATTATTATTATTATTATTATTATTATCAACAAATCCTCGTGCATCAGTTCGTTTTCTTCTTCCCTTTTTCTGTTTCTGCGTACCCTAATTCCCTTTTCTCTCTTCA
>JBBPFP011150553.1:0-11521 GCA_037974795.1 Kaempferia galanga | reverse complement strand
AACCAAACTTGCCTTTATTAATAAAATATGATACAAAATTGTCCTCGCCAATCAACACATGATTGACACTCAGGGCTTACACTAACAGTTGTCATGGCTTGTCCTTATCCTAATTTTATAGAATAATTCTTCTTTATACTTTAGAGCCAATGTATTGATACTTAAAGAATTTAATGTTGTTTTTCTTCTGCTGAAACAGGAATGGGATGCTCTGATGCTATCTAATTTTGCACTTGAGAATCAATTACACACAGCTAGGCAAGAGTTGAGTCATGCTTTGTATCAGGTACGAAAACTCTTAGACAAGTGCATGTTTTGGTTGTTGACCAGCTGCTTTATGCATCAGAATGTTTTGTTTTTGCCTTTTGCGCATGTAGCTATAACATATTTTTATCTTTAATTTGGTCATTTACTTTTTCTCATTAAAGTTTGTTGTATGGATTAAAGCTCGAGGATATGGGAATTTTAATTGTCTATGTAGTTTCCTAAGTTTCAGATTAAACTGAAGAAAACATGCTTAGTTTGCCAGGAAATGAATTATATTGTTTTACCACAAAATTGTAGGCGATAAGTTGTAAAAGGTATCTGCAATTAAGTGTACTCCAAAGTTGGATGATGTTCAAAACTTGCTCAGAGGGTTGATTAAATGTATTTAGGTAAGTTAGATGCTATACTTGAGATATATCCTCATGCAGCGTATTGTCGGTGAGATATATCCTCATGCAACGTATTGATTATATAACACGGTCAGTTTCCTAAAAATAATCATGTTGGTTTGGATCACATGCACCATGCAAGTTTACTTTTGTATTAAACAACTTAATATTTGGCTAAAGGACCTGGGTATATACACCATCGACTTGTAGCCAGATGTTTGAGAAAGATTTGAAACTTATTTGATTTTGTTAACAAGGACAATCATACTATCGTTGCCAGTTTTGATTAGTTTTGTAGGAAATATGTCAAATAGAATAATCACATTGCTTATGTTCTAAGGATAACTATTACATGAGTATATATAGGATTTTGGACAAAACGCTAAACCTAAAGCAGTATTCAGAACTAAACCTTCTCCGATAGCACTAATACTTTTAACGCTTCTCGTCAAGCTCAAGCAGAGACTATCCATGTCTAGCTAGTTATATGAGATAAATAAACTCTCGTAGGTAGATTATAAATTAAGCACAACAATAATGAAATAAGTGCATGATATATGCATGTAAGCAAAACCAAACTTCTGTAGTTGAAGTTGCGTATAATCAATGATGACATTGACCTTGATCAATAAAACCCTTGAGATGGAGTACTCAGGTAGTAGGACCACAAGTAGAGGCTACAATTGTTGTGCTTGTGTTCGTGTGAGACACAATTATCAGATGGCAATTCTCATAGTAGTTTTGACAGTTGGGTTGTGAGCAAAGTTGTAGTCTCATTTTGCTTGGTTCTTGCATTGCTTCTCAGCGGTTGGGTTGAACAGAGGGGTGCTCCCCTCCCCTTTGCCTAATTCTGACGTTACATCACAGTAGTTTTGATGTTCGGATGAAAATCTTGCTGACTTCGGCTTGGTTTTGGTGTCATGTCAGAATTGCAGTTGGCCTATGAGAAGAGGTGTCCTCTGCCTCATTCTGGCATTATATTGTAGTAAGTGCAGCAGTTGGCCTGTGAGAAAGAGGTGTGCTTCTGCTGCTTGGGTCTAGTGTATTTTGAGCCATTTGTCCGTTGGTTGGTTCACTGAAATTGTACTCCCCACTATTTGCAATTCTGCCATGCAGCTATCATTAGAAAGACATTATTGAGCTTGATGAATATATAACTGATTCCATCATCGGACAACATAGGCGAGTGTGTATAAGCCTTCAATAGAAGATATTTCAAAGTTCCAAAATCTATTACATAAGAAGCAGAATTGCTGTTTGTGGAAACAGTATATGAAGCCTAGTTATTTGGATTGGAGATTTTCCTTGTAGCAGAATGGAACTGCTCTGGCTAACAACAGGCAATCACTCAGTTGTAACAGAAAACGGTTCTCACAAGCATCGCAGTTAGCTGCAAATCATGGGAGGGATAGATTGGGTAATATATCAAGAAGAAGCAACATCAAAGGATACTGCTGCCATGCTCTCGCAAGAAGACCATTATTTGTTGGATGTGCATGCTTGAATGTTCCACCATAATAGTTCTGTTGTATTGTCACAATAATAACCACATACATCAAATTCTCCATCTTATTATTGTGTATTTCATCCATCTATTTCTTTTTTTCTTTTTTTAAAATTTCCCAACTGATTTATCTGCTGTGTGGGGGGGAATCTATTTGTTTAAATTCCAAACCATCTAAATATCTTAGCAGCCCATGTTTTCTTCAGAAACCTCCCTGTCTTTCCCTGCATCAATATATATAGCACTTTGACTTTTATAACTAGTCAATTGTTCTTTTCCACCTTACCCATGTCTTTCTCCAGTTTATATTGTTTTATCACTGTAGGGCAGATAACTTGTTCTATACTAACTGCATTATGCTCCAGCATGATGCTGCATGCCGGGTTATAGCTAGACTGAAGAAGGAAAGAGATGATGCAAGAGTGCTTTTGTCTCTGAGTGAGAGACAAATACGAGCTGAATCTGCTGATGCAGCTGTTGTCAGCAACGGGAAAAGAGGTTCCGAAAACCCTAAACATAAGATCTGAAATTATATATTTATAACAAATTTATTCATCGCCTTTGATCATATTTGCAGCTACAGAAAACGACTTGGGTCCTGTTGCGAAGAAAGTTCGTCCTGGTATAAATCCTTCTATTATTGCAGAACTTACTGAATGCAATGCTTTGCTTTCTGGACAGAGGAAAAAGCGCCAGGTAATTTCTCTATGCTTTAGGTTATGCTCCTCCATGTAGTATTTGTTGGTGAAAAGAAGCAACAGTACCATCACCAACAAACTATAAACCTCCCAAATATTTTTTGGTAGATTTTGTGTTGAAAGGCAAAGCCAACCCCACCTAGTGGGATAAGACTTGGTTGTTATATTTTATGTTGAAAGGGAAACATTTATATGGATCAAACATTTGGAAAGAGAAACTTATTAAGAGGAGTGCATATGTAGAACCTTGTGGTTTTCAATTTGGTTTGTTTATGAAAATGTAACAACAATACATTACATTTAAGGCATCTTGATGCTGCATCTTATGTTTTTCTTGTGTTAGATCCCAGCAACGCTGGCTCCTGTTGATGCACTGGAGGGATACACTCAGGTTGCTAGTCATCCACTTCACAAGTCGAACAAGCCAGGGATTCTTTGTATTGATATTGATGCTTCCAAGGTAGGATATTTCAATGATTGTTTATTCAAGGATGTTTATATTAATGGCTTTTACATTAATCTAAAATGACCTTTTAGCTGTAATTTGTGCAATACTTTAGAGTAATTACTCATTAAACTCTTTTTAAGTATTAAAAGTTTGATGCCTTAATGGTTTTTTTTTCAATTGACCTATTTGTAACTCTTTCATTTTCCTGATCTAATACTAACTAAAACATCATTTGCTGGTGTTCTTGTGTTAGTCACTTAGATTTGTCAATGCTCAATAATACTAACTAAAACTCATACGAAACTGATGCACGTTCAAGATAAGCCTTCTTAATTATATATGTTGTACTAATCCAGTGGTAATACTAACTAACAGGACGTAATTGCTACTGGTGGTGTTGATTCAACTGGGGTTCTTTTCAATAGGACATCAGGTCAAATCTTATCGACACTCACTGGTCACTCAAAGAAGGTATTTGCCTATGCCCTTGATAACTTCTATCATTCGGCTGCAGCTGTTTTCTTACTTTTTTCCCTTTTTGTTGGGTACTTATTCCTTAATTTAGGTCACCAGTGTCAAATTTGTTCCTGGTGAAGAACTCGTTATAACTGGGTCAGGTGACAAGGTTAGTGGGATCAATGTTTCGTTTTCATTCTTAGGTTTAGTTTGAAGTGTCCATTATTGTGATCCTTGTTATGTTACTAATAGCAATTCTTTTTTCTGCAAAACTAGCATTAAAGACTATATACCATCTGTCCTCTAAACCCATGTGTTTTGCTTCACTTTATATTTGCTCTATTTACCTTGAGTCCTTGACCACCATAATCATTTTAACTTGTGCTTTTGTGGTCAATGGAAAATTTATGACTAAGTTTAGTAAAGCAAAACCTATTTATGATTGGATCTTGTATGAAACTTAATGAACATTAAAATTTTAGATTATTCTATTTGATTTAATATTATATATTCAGATAATCTTATTCCTTGATTTAGAAAAAAAACACAAACTTTTTATGATTGAAATTTGATACTTGTATTCAAAATGTAGACCAGTGGCATTACAACCAAGGTTTTAAAATGAGTTTCCAAGCGGCAAGCAGCTGACCACTGCATACTGCATAGCTCAAATATGATATGAAGAAGCAATATGCATTCATATTATTACTATTATTTTCTTAAATAGTAATATTGGTAAAAATGTTTGATATTTATCCAATAAAGTATGTTAATCCATATATCCAATTCAAAGTTCCACATGAAAAAAAACATGTCAATCATACAATGTAAATGTCATACTATATAACAATGTTGAATAGGTCATATTATGCATATTGTAGTGTTTAGCACTTGCAAATAAATTTTTAAGTTGTCACAAGTTACGTGCTGCCATGTGAAAAATATAAAATCACAAAAACAGTAGAAAACACTAAACACATAACAATGATGAAATATTTCCTATTACACATTTGGAACTAGAAAAAAAATCACAACAAAAATATAAAATTCAATGATTGATAGCCATTAGTTCAAATTACAGAAAAACACAGTTACTTTATAATGAGTGTCATAGTACATTATCAAAATATAGATGACATAATGTCAAGTGCAACTTATAAAGTAAATATTTCCTTAGATCCACCTGGATCGCTTGGGTTGCTTAGACTTGTGCAGGGGTCCACTTTTTTAGAATGGACGACACCAATCACAATAGTTATTCTTTAGTGCAGTAAAATCCCCAATAAGTTTTTATGTTTTAATACCATCAAATAAACTAAATAAGTTTTATTTATTAATATATTTGGCTTGCCTATTTGCATAGGCTCCTGCTTAGACATCCATAATGCCCAAAAGTATTGCATCTCATCCATGCGATCTGTTCCCTTGTCTAAAATGCCTTGATGACTGTGGCCTAGGCTGCTACAATGGTTGCAACCACAAATTCTATTCATTATTTTTGCTAATACAAACAATTATATTATACCATGAAAATTAGATGGAAAACTATGAATCTATTATTTTTTTAGATGTGTTTGTAGGGTGCATCATTTTGTTTCCATACATTATTTTGGGATTCGAACGAAACATTGAAAAAAATATAGCAGCCCTATTATGATTTTTTCATTGGTTCACGACAATACTTTGCTATCGTTCTTATTGCATTGATTATGATTCTGCAGACAGTACGTATTTGGCAAGTGACTGATGATGAAAATTATGATTGTCGTCATGTGTTAAGGGACCACACTGCTGAGGTAGCTTATGATTAAATTCCATCTATCTTTGATGATTTTAGATATCAGTGGGATATTTTTTTCCACTAATCTAATAAATTTCAATAATGAAATAACTCATCACTATTTAGGTATTTAAGATTGTCTATTCTGTATTCTTCTGCATGTAGTGGTTTAATTGGTGAAGTTAGTTTTGTCAATTTTCCGTGGTTTGGTAATTAGCTTTTATTTACTACTTTTTTGTTCACTTGATTTACTTGGAATGATTCAGGTGGATTAAAGAATATGTTGATCAAATGAAATGTGTCATGCACCCGATTTGTTTGTTTAGATTATTTGCTCTTGCCAGTTAAAATGGCCAGTTAAAGTCACATAATTTGCTAAGTTTAATTTCTGTGTCTAGAATCTTGGATATCTAGTTTGAGATATTTCTAGTTCTTTGGAGCAATTTTATGACCTGGAGGCTGCCGTGTGACTTTGAGGTCACAGTTCAAGTCTCGGAAACAACCTCTTGTAAAGAAGGATAAGACTACATATTATTGGCCCTTCCCGGGGACCCGCATTGGTGGGAGGTTTGGGAGCCGGGGTGTTCATTTTTTTGAGCAGTTCTATGTTTGAAGGATTATGAAGATAATTGCATTATGGTTGAGATCTAGTTGTGTTAGTTTGATACGTGTGGAAATTTAACGTTCTTTTTGCACATTCCTTATTTGCTCGATATTGAGCTAGTTCTTTTACTAAGGAATTAAAATTTATGATATTCTACATGGCGGGCTGCTTTCTGATGTTGTGTGACATATTGTTTACTTTACATAAAATGGCTAAAAATTATTTTCATCTAATTTATGTTGCTACTATATAGGGTTGGCTACAACTTTCTGGTTTTGACATTAGTTCTACAAATAAAAAACATGATTAGTATATATCTTCCATGTTCTCCATACTTAATTTGATTAGCTCAAGAATGCCCCTTCTTTTCTGCCATCTTACACTTCAGTAGAGAATGTACAGGTCATGTGTATACTAAAGAAATCTAACTTTGTTGTCCCTGCCACCTGATACTTTAAGTATAGAATGTTCCGGCATGAGTATAATATCAGAAAACCTAATAGCTTGCAGATTTTATAGCAATGTGCAGTGTTCATATGCTTTTGGTTTTAGAATAGCTCAACAATCTGTGTGTTCATCCGTCTTTGTAACTCCAGATTGGTTGTTGCTAACTGTCAAAACTGGAGGTTAGGGGTCCATGGTGGGGAAATATTCTCCTATTTGGAAAAGAGTACTGTTCTGCAAATATCAATGGAAAAGATTCCAACAAGGAGATCTATGAAGGACCATGATCCGATTAGCATTCTTAACTGTCTCTGTCCTAGCCTTCCGGCTAAGCAGTTAAAAAATGAGAAGTACTTGTCTATCATTTGATAGTTCTTTGTTGCTTAAACCCCCAATACTTTTAATGCGGCTTTGTTGGCCATACATCTAGCATATAACAAATCTCTTTGACCTTATGGCTACAGAACAATCACACAAATCTTCTTCATCTTCTCGTTGAGTAATTGGATTTAATATTTCAGAATCCTCGTAGATTTTGTTTGTCAATCTAGTTTCAACTATTCCTTGATATTCTCTTTAGTATTGCTTATGGTGCATGCGGATCACACAATTTTGCTGGTTTATTATTTTAAACACCTATCATTTCTCATTGATAATATTTTCATCAATTTTTCTGTTGAATGATATATTAAATCTCATTTTTTTGTTGATCTGGGATAACTATTCCTTCAAATTTTGTTTTAGAATTGAAAAAGTTGTAGTGCATTTCATTCAAGTTTACTTGCCTCATGGTTTAGTTTCTAAAGTTTTTCTCCTTCCTCTCCATAGTAGATATTTTAAATTTATTTTAGTTAAATTTTCTTCAATAAACACAATATGATCTGCGAAGGATATAAGCCACACACATCTCTAGTCACCAATAGTGATTAGTAAGTTCCTTTAACATAATGAGGACTTGGAGTTAGTGACTCTAATATGGATATCAGACTTGTCAGATGACAGTCAATTTTTTGGAAGCTTAGTTAAATTTTATGAATGAATTTATGAGTTGGAAACTTCCATAACATGAAGCTAATCTTTCCTAGACCTCTTTATCTTGGAACTTTAT
This sequence comes from Kaempferia galanga, assembly GCA_037974795.1. Taxonomy (NCBI): domain Eukaryota; kingdom Viridiplantae; phylum Streptophyta; class Magnoliopsida; order Zingiberales; family Zingiberaceae; genus Kaempferia; species Kaempferia galanga. The sequence goes on along the minus strand of JBBPFP011150553.1, from coordinate 3,823 downwards.
TGCCATTTTCATACTTCATCTAAACTTTGTAATTAATCTTTTCATACTGCCATAGGTACAAGCTGTCACACTACATGCTACAAATAAGTACTTTGTCACTGCTTCTATGGATAACACTTGGTGTTTCTATGACCTCTCTACAGGATCTTGCCTCACTCAGGTATTTCTTTCCCATACACTTATTTTGTGTTATTTTCTGACATTATCCTTGTAGTCTCCACTAATTTTCTTCCTCCATCTTCTCACAATTCACTTATATGCATGTCCTAAATGCTTGCAGATATTTATTCCACTTGACTATATATAACAGAAAATATACATATGCAGGTTGGTGAAGCTAGTTCAGAGGAGGGCTATACTTCAGCTTCCTTTCATCCTGATGGCCTTATTCTAGGAACTGGCACTACTGGAGCCCTTGTCAATATTTGGGATATAAAATCTCAGGTACAGCCAGTTTTAAGGGTGATAACTTATTAGACACGAAGATTGTTTGACTTCTTCTAATTACCATTTGGCTAATGATTTCTGTGCAGTCAAATGTTGCAAAGTTTGATGGACATGTTGGATCAGTGACTGCTATGTCATTTTCTGAGAATGGCTATTTCCTAGCGGTATGTCTCTTTTTGGAAATGCTTTAAACAGTCAGATGTTCATATTGCCTGACAGGATGTGTATGCATATTACTTGACATTGGTCAGACTGCTGCTATGGATGGTGTTAAGCTTTGGGACCTTAGGAAGTTAAAGAACTTCAGATCCTTCACTTCGTATGATTCAAATACTCCAACAAACTCTGGTATGCTAATACTACGTGTTCCCTAAAACATTTCTAGTTTAGTAGCCTAAAACATTTCTAGTTTAGTAGCTACATACAGTCCATATGGCCTGTCATGATTTAATTCACATTTATCAACATTTTGGTGCTCATGTAAATGATTTTTTAAACTCAAAATTCCACCATACATAACTTATGTGTCGAATAAGTATCTTTCAGCTTGAACTTGCCAATGTACTAACTGAGAAATATCATCTTTGTTGCAGTTGAGTTTGATTTCAGTGGATCCTATCTGGCTATTGCTGGTTCTGATACCAGGTTTGTATGCCACTTAGGATTTTATATTATTCATCATGCATTATAAAAAAGACTTAAAATTCATCAGGAGCCAATTTTTTGAGGTTTTAGTATCATTCCCTCTATGCAATTTGCAGAGTGTACCAAGTCGCCAATGTGAAGCAGGAATGGAATCTTATCAAGACATTCCCTGATTTATCTGGAACCGGTATATGCACATATAACATGAGAGTTTGTAAATTTTTAGCTACCATTATATATATCTGTACAGAGACCTAACACGCAATGATATGCTTATGCCTATCTTAGATATCTACTCTATTCAAACCCATCTTATAAAATGCCAAGATTGGTATTCATGCCCTTCGCCGAAGGGCTGGATGCTACTAACATGCCAGGTCTCTGCCAATACCTGTTAAAATTTGATCAGTTATCACTACTTGGAGAAAAAAAAGCCCATAAAATTTAAATGTGTATGTTGTTATTGAAGGCACATTATTATTTTTGGAAAACCTTGAGTGTTTAAATCATAGCTGTACGAATAAAAGGTACACGTAGTTAATACCTCTGTAATGGGAAAGTGACTTGATACCCCATTCCATTAGGTTAAAAATGTGTGATGTTTTTTTCTTAATCAATTATTCTACTTTGGATGCAGGGAAAATCACGTCCGTGAAGTTTGGAGCTGATGCAAGATACATGGCAGTCGGTTCCATGGACCGTAATCTTCGGATATTTGGAATTCCAGGTAATGAACCAGAGGAGCCAAAATCCCCAGCTCGTTGATCAAGCCCAGCTTAGTTTTGCTTAATTTATCTTACTCTGAAGGCTTTATCTATAGCTAATTTAATGGAGTAGTTTCAAATCACTTGGGACTCTCATCATCCTGTCATTATTTTTTGTTTATTCCCAATGTGACATTGTAAGCAAATGAAATTTGGAATACGGATTGGGTTTGGACGATTCAAACTTGTATTATTTGTTTTAATGATAATGTTACGGTGACCCATAATTTATTGGTGGGTAATGCTCAAGCAAGCGGATTATGATCGTGCCTTGATTTACAAAATATGCTAATGGTAGAATTTAGCTTCCCGCAACGAGTATTGAAAGGATAGATGATGCAGGAAGCGGATGCAAATATCGGATGGGCTAATACCACCATTTCAGGTATAGCTCTGGAATAATAATCAATAACAGAGCTTGGGGAGAAGAATCACAACAGTGATGAAATTATAACAAGGTTTTCCAAAAAGAATTAAAAAAAAAAAAGCATAAAAAATCGCCCAAATGACTCGCGATACAAACTTTCTTTGGAATGTTACGTGAGGTAACGAGATGAATGAGCAAATCCCCACAACTGCAACAGCAATGTTCGAACGTTAGAGACGCAAGACTTTATGAAATCTCAAAACTGCATAAACCTCATCCAATGAATAACATGTGGTGAAACGTTTTTCGAACAATGGAGCAAAACAAACATAGCAACAATGGTTTTTAAATAGAGTCGATATCATTGCCTCAATTTATCATAGCTCGAAGCATTAAGGAATTTGACATGGTACCTTGTAAACAAGCATACAATCATAATCAAAAGTTTTTAAAACACCTTTGAGTTTGAATATCAAGAGTAGCTAGAAATACAAAACCGAATATCCATGGTCGACCATACCAACCTTTATAATATTTGATTAACAAAACAATTCAGACTGCCAACTAATATTGCTCTGGGATTTACCATTTCTTCTCTCTCATTTTGCATTCTTCCCACTCTATCAGTTTATTATTCGGTTCAGCAATCATTTTATTCTTTAGAGTATGACTATTTGTTGGAATCAGGAATTTTATTATATGTTCTAATCATTTGTGTGCAAGTAGACTATTAGCATCGAATTTACATATTAAGTACATGGCTAGATGCTTTTAAAGCCAGAAGATGAAATCAAAGCGAACAAATTTATACATATGAATGCTGGAACTTGTAATTGAATCATTGAATTTAATATTACCTCAACATTCTTCAGTTCAAATTCTGAATTATGAGCCAAGCAAAAGTTTCCGAATGTCTCACAAGGGCCACTGCTTCCACGTAACCTTCCCAATAACAAACAACGGATTGTTTCCAAAACAACGTTCAGTTTTCAGTAATTAGATGGTGTAAAGCCAGAATAATTATTTACAAGAAAGAAACTAAAAACAAATTACGTACAGATCTTCCTCAATGGATAAAGCAAAGTTTTGACCACCACCAAATGCTAGTTGATCATTCAAGCACAAGTAGTAAGACCTAATTGCACCTGTAATCAATGTCTCAGAGCGATAATAGTGAAATATTAAACAATGCCTGAAATAATTGCTCCACTTCATTTTCCCTAAATCCTATACATGACATTTTACAAGTTATTTCAATATATTCTGCTAAGTGTTTTGTGCAATTTAATTTCTAAAACAGAATTTGACCCAAACCTTTATCAAGGTCAGACCATGATAGTAGTCCATCTAAATAATAACAGGTATAAAGAAACTCTGCAGACCAAAATTGACAAGATTAATATTAGAAAAATGCTTGATATAATATTTGTCTCAAGATTTTATCTTTTATGGTATTAGTTATGTGAAGGGTTGCCTGGACGCAGCAGTAAAATTGAGGGTTCGAGTCACAGAAGCAACCTCTTGCCATGTAAGGTAAGACTGTGTACACTAGACCTAATGTGTTCTCCGGTATTGGTAGGAGCTTCGTGTACTGGGCTAC
>JBBPFP011150443.1:0-11521 GCA_037974795.1 Kaempferia galanga | reverse complement strand
TCATCTTCTGTAAAAAAGTGATTGATTAGTGGATTACCCATCAGAAAGGTCCAAAGGACTTGGGTCTTAGAGTAGGAGTTCTCAAAGGCTCTAACTAAGTGATTTGGAGTAGGCTCCAAAGGAGGTGTGTCTTAGTAGGGTCTTGAAGTATTTTATCTTCTTATATTTTCTCTTCACTGTACACTTTCTTATAAATTCAAAAAAATTCAAAATTTTAAAAATACATGTGATTCATCCCCTCTCATATATCAAACGGTCTTATAAATGGTATTAAAGTTAAATTCACTCTGAATTAATATAACCACCCATGAAATAGGTTTTTTAAAAATCAATTTTAGCTTCATTTGTTTTTTTTTTTAATTTTTAATTTTTCGAATCAAATTTAAATGGACGCAATCATCTTTCCGACAAAGTTTTCAGATTTATGAAATACGAGAAGGCGACATGGCTGAGGGATAAAATCTATGATTTAATAATTTATAAATTATCCTATATAATTTGATAATTATAAAATTTTACCCATACCATTCAGTAAATAAGTTGAAAATTATTTTGTACCGATTGAGGGTTTTAAAGCAATCTCAACCCGACCCAACTAGAAAGCGAAGACAAGACGTATCACGTCAGTTTTTAAAATTAATTTAATTTCGTATTTTTCATGCATCCAAATTAATCGCCCACTCCCAGTTCGTGGTGTAATAACCGCGTAACATAGTTCCCTTCGGTAAGCAAAGAATATTAACACATTTCCCCACTTTTGTTTTGTACTTTTCCCTTTGTCTGGTTTTGTGGTGCGGTGAGGGTTCGGTACCAGGCTGCAGGCAGCAGCGATATCTGCGAGGAAAAGAAAAAGCGATCTTTTCTGCATTTCAAGTCACAGGGCAATCTTCGACCTAAATCCTATATTCTCCGACTCCTTTCCGCTAGACGAAGCTCGTCGATCGCTTCCCGTGGTATGCCTCCTTTCTCTTCCCTTTTCTCCGATCGTTTCCGTTCGATCTCTGATGGGTCTAGGGCAAAGTGAGTTTTTTTTCGTCTTTCTCTGTGAAAAGTGTCTCCTTTTTTCGCCTTTGAAAAATGTAGCATGCGTTGTGTTCGTTTGGGAACGAATCGATTTTTTTCCATTCAAAAAGCTGTGCTCTGTGATGAAAAATCGTGAAAGTTCAGTATTTTTTTTTCGCATTTGATCGCCCTTTTTCTGTTTGTATGGTTTTTTACGGAGAAGGGATGTGATGGCTTGACTAACAACAGTTTTTGTTGATTCAGCGAGTCGAGGATTAAGCGGCAGCGCAGGGAGTGAGGTTGGGTGTTAGGGTTTCAACATGGATGGGAGAGAACCTCAGAGAGTGAGTGCGTCGCAGCCTCTGAATGTGGTGGTGGGTCCTAGTTCTTATGGAGCTGGAGCGACGACGAACAGTTCGATTGTGACGCCGGATTCGGGTGGAATGTTTCAGGGCATGCGACTATCTTTCCGTCCCATGACTTCGCCTGAGCCCAAACAAGTCGATATGGCCGGTTCGTTGTACCAAGGGGATGGGCTCTCTGGAGTGAGGCAAGGCGGTGTTTTAAATTTGGAAGAGCCAATGAAGAAAAAGAGAGGAAGGCCAAGAAAATACGGACCTGATGGTGCCATGTCGTTGGGATTAACCCCATCCTCCGCTTCAGGATACTCTAATAGTGCCGGATCTGATCCAACAGCTAAGCGCCGAGGCCGCCCTCCAGGATCAGGAAAGAAGCAACAACTAGATGCATTGGGTAATTATATTATATTTTATTTTTTGTTTTTATTGTGAACATGCCGTCCTTGTACCTTCTCTCTATGTATAATGTCTATATCTAGGCTCCTTAAATTGAAAGCTCTGAATAGGCTATTGCGATAGAAGATTTCTGGGCTTCCTTTATTTTATTCGTAGCTGCATTCCTAAATCATCAGCTGTTAAGTTCATGCAGCAACGATCACTTAGTTTTAGTGTACGAGTTTATTTATTTATTTTTTGTTGGCTTGGCTTTCTGTCTGCAAAAAATTCATACTTGGCCATTTTAGCTCAACAGGTACAACACCATCCTTTTTCCATTTTACTGAATTTTATTAGCCAGCAAATTGGTAATCAAGTGTGTTTGGCCTCACTAGTTGAAATTGACTGATCTCAAATAAATTATTTTTTGTTGCACTAACTAAAATTTTGTTTCTTCTCCATTTACATCTTACGCTTTCCACTCTAATTGGTTGGTCATAAATATGAATTTTGAAAAGAAAAAAAAATGTGGATGGTCAGGGTTTCATTTTTTTAATTGATATTATTTTAAGCATTAAATTGAACTTGTCCAATGGTTGACTGATTGAATCAATGGTTCCTCTGCCTTGTCCAAACCATCCACTGTTAATCAAGCCTTAAGGAAACCATTTTCATCACAAGCAAGCAATCCTTCAATAATATATGAATTACTAAATTATTTTATTTTATGATAAATGTTTAACATCAGTATTACTCTGCACAGGCACCCCTGGGATTGGCTTCACTCCTCATGTTATTAGTGTTAAAGTTGGAGAGGCAAGTAATTGAGCTTGAAATATGATGTATATTTAGCATTTTAACTTCATATTTTTGGACATTGGCTATAAATAATAGAGATAATGAAGCAATTGTTTCATATTTTGTTTTCCATGATTTATATGATTCTTTAACTTTCATTGAGAAATTTATTAGATTAGTGAAATATATTAGCCTGGACTTATTTTGTCAGCTATTAGATTGTATTTTTATCGACTCGACAATTTATTATATTTTCTTCTAAAAACCACCTTTATGTTCTGAAACCCAGATGAAAATTTCTGTCAATTTCTGGGAACAGTTGTGTAGTATATATAATGGTTGTGGCTTTTAAAAGGCTCCATTTGATTAACATAAGTGGCCACCTCGGCAAATATTGAAAGGGACCCACAGACCATCATATGGCATAATTAAACTAGGTTGACTAAGAACTCTAAACTACCTCATTTAGTATCTCGTAACTTGTATTTAAATTATTTTGCAAGGGATGAATACTTTAAATATCAATGTAATTTTTAACAAATATTTAATACTTGTCACTTATGCTCCCACATGCTGCACATGTGCAACATCGTCGATTGACCACATACCCTCCATATACTTTTTATTTTTTTAAATTTTGTAATAATAATATAGAATAGTCTCAACACTTAAGCTAGTTGCAAGACTGAGGTCGTATTTACAAGCTAGGAAGAGAGAGGAGAGGAGTGTTAGTAGAGCACAAATATTGAGGCACTCCATTTACTCCCCAAAAAATTTGAATATATGGGATTCCTCCATGATTCTGTGGAGATGATTTGGAGTCAAATTGTGTCGCCAAGGCCAAGTGGACAATGATGCTTTATGCAGATCCACATGGAGAAGACCTTTTTGCCTTGTTATGGTGAGCAGGCCAATGCCAGTTGTGTTGCTCGGGTGTGGCTCTGTAATCCTAACAGGGTTGAGGCCAGTGTGACAAGGGTGACAAGGGCTAGATCAAGTGCAAGCGAGGGCCCAGTGACATGGAAGGGTGAAACCAGCAATGATAATTTTGTTGCTTTTTCCTCTTGCACCTTCCTTTACTTGGGTAAACAAGTTTGGTGGATTACACTTCCCTCTCCTCTCTTCTTCTCTCCCAGCAAGTTAATTGATCTTAAATTACAGCAAATTCACACTCATAAATTAGCATACGGTGATGTTCTGTGCATAGTGTCTGATACCATTCCTAAGCTAGTTCTCTTACTAGAATTTCTTATTCTTTAGAGCATTTAAGTTTGTGTTTTTATAATGTATTTACAAAGGGCATGCATTACGAATTGGTTTGTTACCATTCTTGATTGTTGATCTGAAACTTTTGGTATATCATCTACGAAACTGTTAAAGAGGTAAATCATTTTTCAATTAAGATTGTTTTTTTTGGATTGGCAGGACATTGCTTCAAAAATCATGGCATTTTCACAGCAAGGACCTCGGAGTGTCTGTATTCTGTCAGCAAACGGTGACATATCTGATGTAACTCTTCGGCAGCCAGCAATATCTGGTGGAACAGTAACTTATGAGGTTTGACTCAAAACAAAAAAAAAATTGATTGCTCGGCATAAATATAATTCTCTTGAATTCTGTCATACATAAATTCTAAATTTATTTGAGTTGTTAGTCATTTCTGAATGCTTAAAGGACAAAGTTATATATATGGATATGTTTCTAGAGATCCTGATATCCTGATATGGCAGGCTAGTGAATCCCATGATGGGAAGGAATCATTGAAGTATTAATGTGGCTAACTAAATAAATGATCTTTCCATCATTTTTTTTTCTTTGCAAGTCAATTAAATATCTCCATGTGGGATTTTCAGCAATTCATGTTTTATGCAACTGGTGCCCAAACTGTTTATCTTACAAGTCCATAGAGCTAGCTGCCACCATAGCTTGTTTTGTACTGAAGAAGTCGACGTTCTTGTTCTGAAGGTGTTAAGAGAGAGTGAGAAGAAGAATAAGGAATTATGGCGAGGGAGAATGATATAAGATCAATGTTTTAAACACCTTGTGCAATAAGAATTCATTACAGAAAATGAGGCATAAACAGTACACTCCACATAATATCAAGTTATTCAATAGAGAGATAGTGTATCACCATTCATTTGCTAATGAATGGATGTGTTGGACCTGTTGGAAGAGAGAAAACGAAAAGAAATAAATGAAAATAGGAGATTTATTACCTCCTGCAAGTTGTGCTCAACTGTCTATCTGTAGTATCTCCTGTAGCTTATGTGATTTTACTATTGTAGATTTGCAGTGTCAGGACTGTAGTCTACCTTAAGTAATTCATTTCTTCTGATCTTTTTACGCCTTCTTTGACTTTCAGACGTCAAGCAGTTAAATCTTTTGTCTTTTATCCCACGGTGATAGGTATAACTTTCTTCCACGATATTGTATATCCTAGAGAGCATGCAAGAACAAGCCAACGCAGGAAGATTAAAAATATTCAATGTTTCATGTTAAATGTTAAATGTGTTTTTGGTGTTACTTGGGCCTTTCACATTCACACACTCCTTGCTTGGATGTTAAATCGTCTTATATTTGCTTCCAAAGGCATAATAGGTTTGACTTTCAGGAACAAGCCCCTCTTAAGTCTTAATGACACTGCACGGGGAGAATAATGGAAGATAAATAAATAAGGAAAAGAATGATGTAATGTTTGCTTTAGACTGTTGCTTCTTGCTTTCTTTTTTGCCCATCTGATTCTTAGAATGAGAGTTGTTTCTTTGAGTTTCTCATGCTGCGATAGACTAGTTTTATACTTGTCAAGAAGTAAACTATTTTTCTCTTTAAGAGGTAGTCCCAGTTTTATTTGGCCCTCTAAAAGGCAAGTGCTGGGCGATAAGTTCTTGCTCATACTTCCCATGAGCCATACGTACGTCAGAAGTTTGTTACTGTGCCTTCTATTACAACCAATTCCTGTCCATTCATGAAATAGAGAATGCCAATTAGACTTCGACAACTAGTGAAATTGAATTCCATTTTTGTCTTCCTTCTATCCAAATAAGAGAAACTTGTAAGTTCAATGCATTTCCTTAGATTTCTGCCTAATTCCTTCCGTGTAATATAATGTTAGGGTTTGATTCCATCATTCTTGTGGCAAAAGGTAATGCACTTATCCCAGATTTCCCTCCATGCCTGCCCCAAGACATTTGGAAGGGAGGTAAATCACGGTGACCGAGCGACGTCTTTTTAGGTGAGAGGGAATTTATTCCTAGGGATTGTTCCCTCGGGGATTCATTTCCTGCGCTCTTGTAACAATCTACCACCACCCGAGTACCAACTCGGCTATTGAACCAACTAATCTTGGAGAAGACCGGTCCAGTCCTACGGAAGTTTTCCATCGGCCACTCAAGTAAATCGGGAAGTGCTGGCAGAGATCCATCCAAGCGGCTATCGTTCTTAGAGTTGTCATCCCATTGAAGGAGAATTCCTTCAGTGAGTTAAGATTCGACCCTTAGATGTCCGGTAATCACTTGAAGAACCTAACCGTTGCACCATTGCCTGGGGCTTTGATACAATCATTCTTGAATCATTTTGTTGTGGCTAAAATAAATCTCGTGTCAAATTATTTTGAGACTACAATGGCTTTAGGTGACACCTAAGATTCAAATTCAGTTAACTGTGGTATTGAAATTAACAGCGTTCAGAACACACACATACCTGACCAAAACACACACATATTCACATAATTATTTTAAGCTGATCACACTAAAATATGTTTGGGTGATTGTCTTCTTGAGTTTTGACTACATGACATTTTTACAAGGTGCTCCACTTGTCCTAACTGAATTAATCTTAAAAAGTCGTGTGCTGGTATCTGTATAAGTATTGCCATCACCCGTGTCACATGTTGGGAATGTTCATGCAGGGCCGCTATGAGATCATCTCTCTGTCTGGTTCTTTCCTGCTTACAGAAGAAGGTGGCACTCGTAGTAGAAGCGGTGCGTTGACAGTTTCACTAGCTGGATCTGATGGCCGAATTCTTGGTGGTGGGGTTACTGGAATGCTTGTAGCAGCTACACCTGTCCAGGTAAAACATCAACTTTAAGTATTTGCCCAATGGTAGCAACAATCATAACAATTAAAAGCGATTTACATATCTGAATGTTTCTGGTGTTATTGTCTTCTTACATAGAGTTGCAGGTTAAAGATTAGGAAATTAGATCCAAATTTGTCCTAGCAATGCCACATGTAAAGTATGTTCTTAGTTTCATTCTGTTTTTGTCCAGGTTGTTGTGGGAAGCTTCATTGTAGGAGGGAAGAAACCGAAGCCAGAGCCAATAAGGAAGGAACCTTCACCGCCGCCACAGATTTTAGGCTTCGGAGTACCACCTCTAGTCGCCAGTCCCCTTTCTGAAGCTGGAACATCTAGCGGTTCTCCCGATGACCCTGGTAGCCCCACAAATGAGACCGGTGGCAGCGCCTGTAACAACACTGCTCAGCAGCATCTTCAAGCCGCATATCCATCCCTCAGCTGGTCCCATTCGGCAAATTATTTTGCCACTCATGATTGACATAAAATTGATGCCGAACTAACTTGATGTTGTTGCTTCTCTCTAGTTGTAGGAATTGAATTTAAGGTAGCACCTCGAGTATATTCACTTTAACTTTGGCATCCCATAAGAGAGGATTTCTGGCAGACGTTCCGAGACATAAACAGCCAGTTCTATTGTTAGGTTAATGGACTTTGTTCAGTGTTGTTGTTGTTGAGATGTTTGTCACTGGTCTTGAATCTTAATTTATGTAGCCTTCAGTAGCTATTGCCTCCGGGGAACTTTCACATAATATTTCTGTTGCCTGAAAATGTTAGAATGCATTTTGAAATTCTGAATTTGTTTCTTGTTCTTTCTAAAAAATCGGCAATTGATTGCTTGTAAATTCTTTTTTAATCAACCTGCACTAGATATTAACTGCTTTCCCACTCTTACTGGAAATATTTTCTTATATATATTCCACTGCTGTCACTTTATTTTAGTTATCTGTTTAGAATTCAGAATTATGATATTTATATTTACATATTTTTTCACTCCTAAAATCAAAGTGTGATAATAATGTCTCACAGGGCATGGAGTGGAGTGTGATAGTAATGAGGATTTAAACTCCTTTTTTTTTCTTTGTTCGTAAATGTTTAGATATTTTGGAATGTGTGATTCACACTTGTCGCAAAAGAATTAGACAAAGAAGAAAAATATTCAAATGGAATCTAATTCTTTCCACTAAGATGGACTTTGATATGATCTAGTAAATGGGAGGGTAGGTCTCGAACCAAAGAATGTTCTTTTTTTTTTTTTTTTTTTCCTTTTTTTTAAGAAGCGACTATGAGTCTTTGCACCTTTCCAGTTTCCACGATACTTCGTGCTCTCTGCCTAAAGTCAAGAATTTTAATTTTACCAATTAATTAAAAAAAAAAGGGCTCTGCCATCCAAAATAATATTTATAATTAAATACAACTTATATTTTTCTTGTTAAAGGACTTTACAAGGCTACATTGCTTGACTTCAACTCGTAGACAAATGATAATTGACGCCGGCCTTGGAAAGTTGGAGGGGATGTTTCACATTCATGCTTTGTTTGGACCTCACTCTCTCTGGTGAAGCTAACTCAATTCTTCTGAATCAGTCTAAACAAGTAGTTTTATTTTATTTAAAAGAAAAAAAAAAGGAAAAGAGATGCCTGCTTTCCTGAAAAGTTTGGTTCCTTTTTCCTTCCATATCAAACATCAAGAGTATCTCCACATCACAGGCATTTATCATATGTTTGGGAAGAAATGGGTGGAGAGAAGATAAGAAGGGGGAGGAAAATTTTAACCCTTCCGATGTGCGGGGCCTTCAATAATATGGAGTTCAAAGTAAAAGAACCTTGGTAAGGTCGATCGAACCCAGTGTTCAAGTACCCTAAGATAGTTTCACAAAGACCATATAAGGTCCCGCTTTCACATTATTAGGTCATAGTAAATGACCAGCCGGTAATAAACGAATCTAGTTTGTACGTACTTAACCTACACATTAGGGTCACGATACTTTCTCGGTCAGCCCATCGCTAGTTAAATCTCTTAAATACTTAAATTGTTCATATAATCTCTATACTCGCCCGACCAACCTGACTTTAATCGATATACGTCTTACAGGCATAACACCTACTCGATCTGCCTCGTGTCGGATGAGTCTTAATATCTTGGGTCTATCTTACAAGAGAGCTAGTTACTCGATCGGTTGAACGCCGATCAGATCTCTTCAGCAGTCACTCGACCAACTTCACGCCGATCAAATCTTCTAAATACTCGCCCAATCAACCATGACTGGTTGGATCTCTCAAGATCGCACCTTACCCATTCATAGCCAACTTTAGTATAGACAGTAACCCGACTAGTTCATTACTATGCACATATTATCTAATCAAAGCGTGTACTCAACCAACACATAACCGATTAGAATCTCTAAAGTTTAATCTACGCCTCACGTTAAGATCCCTTAAATACACCAGATACACTCCACAAATATAGCGTTCACCTGATCAACCCATCACTATTCAATTGCTTTATCAATTAGATACACTTCCTAGTAGTAACATTCCCTTGACCAATGTAAAACTAGCTTGGCATCCTAAGGCTTTGGAAGGCCTCATGACTATCACTAGGGTTGGCAATTTTTGACCCAACACGAAAATAAGACCTGAACCGAACGAAAAAATCGGGTCAGCTGGTTTCGGGTTTGGATCGAAATTGGATCGACCTAATTCACCCAATTAATAAACAGGTCAAGTTCGGATCAATCTGAGGTGACTCAATTACAACCCATGAATTTGTTTGTTTATATATATGTATATTACTAATTTTCAATTTTTCACATCAAGACATCAAGTCCTTATGAAATTGAAACTCCTTCTCATCTTCCAATCGGCAGCCGAAGACGTTCCGTCAGCGGCCAAATTTCTATTTCTGAAAATCGAACTCCTTTTCAATTTTCATCTTTTAATCTTCCATACTTCTTCAGTTCTTCATCCTTCTTAATTCAGAGAATTGTACTCACGATCCGATGCTCTGACGCCACGATGCCCTAGCTAGCCCCGAGTCCCCGATGCGACAACCCTAGACGGCTAGACGTCGACCCCCAGGCACGTCGGTACCCTCGACGTCCATGACCCGACACGACAACCCTCGATGTCGAAGCCATAATGTGGTGACGTCCAAGATAGATATCGTTGTCGTCTGACTGGCATGCGACGGTTGTAAGTTTTCTTCCCTCTCTCTCTCCCCCACTCTCTTTCCTTTTCCAAAACCTAGCTCCGCCTCATCTCTCTATAAAATTTTCTACTCTCTGTTTTCGTCCGAACCCTAGCTCCACACACTTTCTCCATTAAGCCTCCTGTTCTCTCTATCTCATCTTCTACGCCTTAACTCTGTGTCACTTCTCCTTAGCTTTTGGATGAGATCACCTTGTTTGAGAGGAAGTGAGTTATGGAATTTGAAAATTAATAAAATTTCTTATTCTTCGAGATTTAGGGTACAAGGAAGAGCAAGGAGAGGAAAGAAGAAATTATTTAAATATTATCCTTATTTTTTCACATATAAAATTCATTTAAAGAAAAAATATTTTTAGAATTTTATGTATTTAATATTCGTTCCTGTCCCTTTCCTCCAGAACTTCTCTTCCTCTCACACATTTGAAAGATAAATTTTTTATTAATTTTTCCTATATTTTTCCCTTTTCCCCTATTTTTCTCTTTCATTAACGTCTAACGACCCTTTTCTCACCGAATCAAAAAGGTTCAATGTCGAATCGAGTACACCTCCCCAGGAATGGCGTGCAATCCCAGAAGTTGAAGGCCCCCAAATGCATGCACAGGGCACTGCACCTCGAAACAGATACGACACGAGACGTCCCCATCAGAACGAAAGAGTCACCTATTGATCGAGATGGAAACCGGGAATGATAAGGTTCCCAGTTGATGGAGATGTGTAGATAAAAGTCAGGACGATGCTGCAACTTGCTCCCACTGATCTCAAGCACTGTACTTTCACCTTGTCATCCATGCCCATCACCACCACCCCATCGCCACCAGCGGTCCACCACTGCCACTGGACAAAGGAAGAAGAGATTACTCAGTGCCCTCGACTGAAAGAAAACGCAGCACTTGCTCCACTAGCCCCTCGATATCTCTCGAGAAAAGTTAAAATAATCGTAGAGGATGATATCTCCATATAAATCTTCTCTAGTAAACAAAAAAAATCTGTAATTTCGGTGGAAGTTGGGTCGACCGCCCCTAATACAACAGAGGACCACCGTACTGTCCACACCAACACCACCATCAACCCGGTGGGGACGCGCAGGGGACAAGGACTGCCACACCGCCTCAGCAGTCCGCCCACCGAGATGGAAACAGAGGTCCAGAATCCCCACTTCATTCTTCCTCGTGAATCAATCACAGGACACAATTGACCAGAATAGGAACGAATTCATTCTAGTGAAACTGAAACGTAGAGCATTTTGTCACTGCAACCTTCATGGTTTATACTTGATGCATGAACCAAACAAGCTCTTCTTCCGGAAGTATGTACACTGAGTTATTATAGTCTACAACCTTGTCTATCTATCTATCTATCTCTCTCTCTCTATCTATCGATTTATCACAAAACTCCCACCTAATTCTTGCGTATAACGTCAAACCTTTACAATACAGATGATTACGGCTAAGATTACAGGGTTCTTCATCGGCTACGACTTTATTGAGAGTGGCGTTATTTGACCGATATTATCGGGTAGAGAAAATGTCCTAAAATTCCATTATTAGGCTTCCAAATGGGGCTCTGTGGGGAATGCCTTTTCTCCTCTTGGCGCTGCGGAAACTGGCGGCGGTCGGCGGAGGAGTCGACGGCGTGAAGCTCTGAATCACATTGCTCTTCTCGCTGCCTCGGCTGCTGCTCGTGTACGACTCCTCCTCGGAGTCGG
>JBBPFP011150336.1:0-11522 GCA_037974795.1 Kaempferia galanga | reverse complement strand
GGCATGGATCGTCAACCATTTCTCCAATACATAATGTGGGCATGATCTGAGCATAGTCTTAAATCTATCCCATGCTTCATAAAGAGATTCAGTGTCATTCTGCTTGAAACTAACAATTTATTTTCTCATGTGTGTTATTTTTCTTGTTGTATAGTATTTATCCAGAAATAACTGCTCACACTACTCCCAAGAGGTAATACTGTTCGTAGGTAAAGAAGTGAGCTAGAGTTTTGCTCTATCTCTCAAAGAAAACTAAATAAGAGTAGTCTAACTGTTTCGGCTAGTACACTATTCATTTTCATGGTTACACAGATTTCATAGAAAACCTCTATGTGTTGGTTTGGGTCCTCATGTGCACCTCCTCCAAACTAATGTTGTTGGACCATTGTGATCACAACAGGCTTAATCTCAAAATTATTGGACTTAATGGTTGGTCTGGTGATGTTGAGCCAAAGACTATGGGTATACGGTGCTGTGTAATCCTTAAAAGGTTTGTTTGCCATGGTTTTGTCTTGGTTTTGTCTTGCTTGCTCTTCTTATTGCTTTTGCAGAATTTTTCTCCTTCTAAAGGTCCCTTTAATTTCATGATCTATTGGCAGTAAATTTCTTGTAGTGTTAGACCTTCGCATGCAAGAGCAAGACAAATCAAGATTAGTTTGTTTTGATTTTTCTCTTTATAAAAAATATAATTGTAGAAAATAAAATGCAAGATTTCAATGTGCAAAAATAAAAATGAAAGTTCAAGCTATGTATGAAAAGTAAAAATGTAAAATGAAATGCAAAAAAATAATATTTAGAAAAAATAAAATAATGTCTAGTCTAACTCAAGTGTTAGTCAACTAATGTCAAACACAATCCCTGTCAATGAATCCAAAAACTTGTTACGTTACCGCAAGTGCATGGTTATGTACGTTATTAGTAATAAAAGATTATCGATCCCATAAAGATTCATTGAGCCCTAGTGATTTCGCATTGTAAGGTATGTAAATAAGAAAAATATTTATAAATGGTTGTACTAGAGAAAGTAAGAGAAGAAAAGTAAGAAAGAGTAGAGAAAGAGTTTGTTGAGGAAACTAGTTAAGAGGGATGTTTTAAGGGTTTGATTTCATTGTGACAAATGCAATCCGTAAGTATATGGTTGTCGTCAAGTAATAAAAAATTATCGATGCTACAAAGACTAGATATAAGTACTAGAATCTAAACACAACGAATTAGCTAGACTATCAAAGAGGTTGAGTGTCACAATCATAAATGAAGAAACAAGTAGAGAGAGAGAGAGAGAGAGACAGATAGATAGAGAAAGAGAGTGTTGAGGAACTTGGTTTGGGAAATGTTCTAGGAATTTGGTTTCATTATGATGCTAATCAATGTATCATGATTCACCTATTACCTATCCTTTATTCATATGCACTTGTAGGAAATTAGATTCATTACCTTTCTTCCCTGTGGAGGTCAACCCAGAATGTTATCTTTATCCATATCCTATGCTACTAAATAGAAATGATTCCTAATAAATCCGATAACGGGATACCCTCGTCACTAGGGTTCCTCAGTCATAAAATCAAGGGCATTCTCCCTACAAGATTAGCAATTCTACGCAACCATTCAGTCAAACATAAGAATTAAGCTCAAGCACATCTACACACACATAAGATCGAATAGATACAAGTTATAAAAATGCGATCTAAATAAAAATTGTAAAATCCATGAGTTTAACATCAATTACACATCACAATTACTCTCTTAATCCTAGAACAAGAGGTCTACTCCATAGCTAGGAGGAATGTATTAAAAGACATCAAAATCCAAGCTAAAAAATACCCAAACTAAAGAAGAGAGGGAAAAGAGGCTTATCCAATACTAAGAGGTCTTCAAATCAAATCCTAGCTTAAGAGTCGATGCAGATGTTAAAAATGGCTTCGGATCATCCAATTATGCATGGAAGAAGTCTAGATCTCATCTAAGATGGATCTCCTAAGAGGGAGAACCTTCCTCCCCAAGAAAGGGGAGAAGATTCCCTTTTATAGAGTAGGGCACAGGTAAGCCACGACCCATGCCATGGCTATGTGGAATCTACATGACAGGAACCTGCTCTAGTGCTGGTCTGGTGGTACGACCATGTGGAATCCACATGACCTGACCTTACTTCTTTTTTGGAAGTTTGACATGGTCATGTGGATCCACACCATTGGGGTCTTTCTTTGCTCTGGATCATTGGCACAATCATGTGGATTCCACACGGTAGGGCCTTGCTTTACTCTATTTTATGTCATGGCCATATGAAACCACACAGTCAAAGCCTTCTCCTCCTCTAACCATGTGGCATGGCCATATGAATCTACATGGTTGGGTCCTTTTTCTTCATTTGATCCCCAAAATGCCTATCAACATTGATTTTGTCTAGAAATGCATCCTATCAACAAAAAATCAAAGAGCAGATCTCCGATAAAAAGAGCAATTAAACTAAAAATATGCTAGAAGATGTAAAAGTACATAGAACATACACAGATAAAGTACGTAAATGTGCATTATAACATGTACAAAAGTGTGTATAATCTACGCACATCACACACCTAAACTTGAACCTTTGTTTGTCCTCAAGCAAAATGCTGCAATCTAAATCCATGTGCTCTTATAAAGCATCATAATCTCTTGTGCACTCACCTAACTCTATTAACTAGTTTCATTTGTGAGCATGATTGTGGAGTAGCCTTAGTATGGCCTAATCATAAGTGCTTATGCATAGTACAATAAGTGACCCAAGCTTTTTAAGTTTCAATCTCTACCCTAGTCAAGTCATCATCCAATTGAGTTCCTTATGTTTCCGATGATGGACACTTACCTGCCACACTCTTGATTCATATTTCTTAGACTACACAAGGTCTCAAAGGACTATTCGAAATCAAGAAAAATATAACATTTATTTCCCTAATAACCTAACTCAGTCTCAAAGGGGTAAATTGTTAGTTTCCACTCACGATAACTGTTTTTTAATCTCTCATTCAAATGATTTTTTTTTTGTTGATGCTTTAAACGGGAAGCACTATAAAAAATGCAAATATATAAATGCAAATGCAGGAATTTTGATTTTTCCAAGTGAGTTGTCATTATCTGAGGTCATCCAGTAACCAAAATGTAACATATGAAATCACCATGAAAATCTAAGTACTAAATAATTCTGATGAATCATGACTATTCAAGAGTTATCTACTATTCAAGCTTAATTGAAGTGAAGGTAAGAACATTAAGATTAGGCTAAAACTCAAATTTATCTTCTTACAATACTTAGCTCACTTCATGCTACTAAAGATAGAGAAAATAGGTCTACTTCACCAGTTGGCCTTTGGTCTTTTTGACCTGTAGATAGCTTTAACCATCGGTCTCTTTGCCACCAGTTAGCCTTTGGCCTTTTAGTCTCTTGTAGGTAGCCTAGCATTCTTGTGCCCCAATATCCTACCATGAGTAGTGTATTTTGGCTCAAACTATACTTTACACTCTAAAGCACCACACCCCTCACCATTTACATGTGATGCATCTACTTCCACCCACACTTCTTTATACCTTTTCTCCCGGTAAACAGTTGAGTTGGCTAATACAAATAAAGTGCTACTATAGAGCAAGGATTCAAATCATCACACTGACAACTAAAGCTTTTCGATTTATCTTCTCATAGATAGATATAGAACTGACCGTATAAGATTACTAGGGTGACAGATTTCATCTTTTACTATGTATAATTTTTTCGCAATGTTTGCAATCTCCACCCAATACTATCTTTATCACCATACATATTCTTGTTCTGACGACAACCTACTCTCAATTCATCCTTCGCCTATCTATTCTGCATTTCTACCTCTGTGGATCTCAAGCCCTTTGAATTTTTTTTTTTAGCTAATCAAGTATCTAATCCTTCGGATTGATTAATTTTGAGATTGACCAACTTAGCCCCATGGAAAATTTTATAATTACAATAATTTGGAAGTATTTATAGTGAACGGTCTAATACTTTAACATCACAAATTTATCATCCTAGAAGAAAAATTTGTGCTTGGCGGCCTTGATCGAAGTATTCTCGTGCAGAAAAAAATTAAAAGTTTGCTTTGCCAAATAGAGTATGTAATTCAGTGTTGGAGGATTTTACAGGGATGATATAACTTTGGGGATTGATTGCCAACGTATTACTATTATATTCTGAATGTATCCAAATGGCCCAACTAGGAAAAAGACTATCAACTCTAGGATTAGTCGGGCAAATTAAAAAAAAAAGGCTATGGATTAGTTAGTGAACTAGGGAAAAGACTATCCACCTAAATCTGGACTCCTGGATTTAAAAAACAATAATAAATTAAAATATTTTTGTAAAGTATAAATGTTTTATAGTCATTCAATTGTAATTGATTTATAACGAAGCTTACCAAGTATATATATAGAAGGAGAAATCAATTCCATGAAAATTTGTTCGCCAGTACAACCGAACTTGACGAGGATATCCATGATGAACTCTTCCATGATCAGCCACTAATTACAAATAGGATATCATACTATTAAGGTTTTTCTAAAAGGTAGACTGACTGGTTATTTCTCAACAATCCATAAGATACAATGTTTTATCTCCATTCCAAATCACAAGAGGATGGACATTTTTGAGGAAAAGTAAGAATAGGATTGAGAATATCACAAAAAAACAAGCACAATCCAAAATAATAATCTCTTATAGAATGACATCGTACATTTCATGACACCAGTACATTATTAGAAACGGTAGATTAGGGAAGTACTTCATCAATTTATCATTCTCTAAAAAAAAAAATTGATGAGCTATATAATCTCATCACAAATTGATGACCTTACAATATATTCTCTCTATATATAGGAGATTGGAGCTACGAGCTGAGGTGGAAAATTTGGCAGCTTGGCTCGTAATAACTCTTGCTCGAGGCTTGCTCAAACTTATTTATAGCCATTTCATTTTCTTCTAAACCAGTCTGGATAAAATATCGTACCCACGATGATGAACTCCTTAGTTTAGCCTACACAAAAAGTGAAAATTTCAGAAGCGATAAACTACAAGCTGAAACGGAATAACTGCTATGACCGACTTTTAAGCTAATTGAATAAATTGGCAGACTCTCAGAATTATTAGAGCATTTTCTTAACCAAGAGATGTAGAAATGAGAAAAGCAGTGACTGATGCCTGAGTGACGATTGTTTAATCAGATTTGAATGCTTGTCATGGTTTGCCAAAGAAATAATTCAGATAAATTATAACACAATGTTATGATCTCTCTTCTGAGGGAAAAATATAGAATGAGTCGCTTTATGAAAATCCTCTTTCTAACACCATAGGGAACCAATTCTATATGATAAGAAAAGATGGGAAAGTATTCAGTAATTCATAAGAACCAAAAACCTTTAACTGCAAAAACAAATCTAAGATGTGCGTCATGGTTTGACCAGATAGATCATTCAGATGAACAATCAAAAACCAACAAAGCCAGAATCATAGTTCACTCTTATTAATATTCTTTTATCAACTCCAATCCATCAAACAGAACTGAAGTGAACTCTGTGTGTGTGTGTGTGCGCGTGTTTGGGTGGAAGGTATGTGGAAGACAACATCCCACAGAGAACGAATAGCAACAAAATTGCATAATTAATTGCAAAACATACTGGTCTTCCAATTTTTGCTGGCTCCAAAATCTTGGCTCGCTGCTGACCAGGGGAACCTAGAGAAATTATTAGCTCAAATGAGAAAACGAAGATAATTTTGAATGTTAAATAAGAATATACAAGCCCTGTTGGCTTAGTCTGTAATCAGAAGATTAAAGAGTTGTACAAACTTTTGGTGTAACAAAAACAAAGTATTCAAGACAAAAATTTATTAAGAATTTTCTTTAGTAAGCTGAGATCTTTACATAAAAACTGATAATTACTAAATCATATCAGTTATCTGTCTACTTTAGCAGTAGGGTATCTCATTCAATTGTAGAAGAGTCACAAAGTAATGGATACAACCAATGTTATATATGAAAGAAGATATACAAAAACAAACAAGCAATGACATGATGCTGGCATATTTAGCCTGAAAATGAAATGATTTGTGATAGTTTCAACTTTCAGATCAGAATTAACCATTAAAGACATATAAGCCAGATTCTTCCTAAAATGCACCTAATTTTTCTATGGGAAAAAGAAGAGAAAACTAAGTCGCTGAAAAAAATAGTAACACAACTACTGCTTGAAACATAATGTAAAAAATGCCAAAATAACTTATTTACTGTAAAAGCTACTAATCTGAATATCATTAAAGCTCATGCAAATGTCCTATTGCTTAATGCCAATGGTCAAGTCTTCCAGAGGATACATTCTACTTAACCTTGCAGGCTTGCATCTTTTCAATGCATTCTACTTCTTAATACTAATAGCTAGAATTGTTGTTTTACTCTTGTAGTTCGATACCCAAAATAAGCCATTAGTAGTTTGCTTCTACAGTAAAGCAATACGAAAGTCATGTTTCTAGAGGATAGGAAGTAGTGAACAAGAATTATTACCAGTAAATATAATAAGACCACCAGATGACATTCTTGCAATATCTGGTAGAGTCTTGTTAAGGTACTTGGAAGACAAGTAATCCAATGAATCAGAGACAATGACAAGGGAAAACGATTTAGGCCTATATGGTAAGGGAAACTTGATGTCAGCTGAGCGGACAAAACCTTTGCGCACAAGGCTTTTGCAACTACTATCAGCATCTTCCAAGTCATATGGTTCCACACCCCAAGCTTCAGTATCTTTCTCTTTTAATAAATTTGAAACAACTGCACAAGAGTCAAGACCTACGTGCAAAACCTTCCTCATGCTATCACCATAAGCTTTCTTTAGAATAGGTATAGCTCGTATTGCATCTGCTGAGCAGGAAACACCTACAAAATGAAAACAAAAAAGATTAACAGAATCAGTAATCAAATACATCTGTATGCTTCTATAACTAATAACTATATGGCAAACACTTGTATAAAAGGATTAATTGCTATAGTATACAATATTTATTTACATAAAACAGTCCAACAATACTACAATTAGATATGATAATTAATAACTAGAGAAAGTCATCTTAATTCACCAATAATGTTTCACTAATGCTTTCCATAATGATATTGAGAACTTAATGGTTTTCATTGGCCTACTTATTCCATTCTAATTAGTCCAGTAATAGTATATGTCACATCTATACAAAATTATGAGAGAACTAGAAACTTTCCATTTGGTCGCTTGAGTGGCCTTTTATAAATAGTTAATATCCAATCCATCTTTATTAGATACTTTAGTGTGTTATAATGTCAGGTCCATTTTTCTTTAATTGAAATTAAAAAATTTCTTCAAAGGAAGCTCTCTATCTTTTGCAGTCATTGGTCGGCCATTTGTTCATACTCAATTCAACTCCACATGCTTACTACGTAGAATCATAGAAAGAAATAAAGATCAACAAATATTGGACCATAACACCAACACCACTTCAAACTATAAAAGTCACATGTATCTAAAGTTTCCACGAAACACAAGGTAAGAAGATACAAGATGGCCATAAGATGTAATTTCTGTAAAGGTATCAGGATTAATGCATAACGCTAGATTGGATGGCTCATTTGTTGATCAAAATCTTCTTGTGGGATTACAGCTTGTCAACAATTCCAAGTACTTAATGCTAGATTGGATTATTCGTCTACATCAAAGGATGAACTTCTGTATAAAATTATGGATTCTATAATAAGTTTTCCGAATTAAAACTATTTGATTACCAACCAATGCCAGTTTGGATGACCCAACTAACCTTCCGGAATATTTCTATTACAACAAGATGATATGTTGCTTGCAATAGTTAATGGCTGATGCATTATGAAACTTGAAGGATGTTCAATAATATAATGCAATTGATGGATTCTGTATGTCTGGACACTTGCAAAGCCAGAGAAAGCTTAGGATGTGAAAAGGGGATATTAGAGTTTTGATAAATTGAAGATGTTGATGGATGTAGTAAATTTCTACTAGGATATCAAATCTAGAATTTTGGTGAGGTGGGGTTCTTCTAGCAGTGACATAAAGAAAGCATTTTTAATATGGAGGTAGAAGAGAAGGATGACCACAAGACTAACCTTATCCTTGAAGGAGAATTGAGCATGAATGTTAATTCAGCTTAATGGAGAAGTTAATAAGAAATAAAGATCCAGAGAATTTAGCTTGAATTAAGTTAAATATCAACTGACAATGGATTAAATCAATACAAATGTGGTAGAATTAGGGGTGAAAATGGAGGGATTGACTAAAATTTGGTCAAAACAAGGTGATCTTGGAAACCTTGATTGATATCCTAGTGGATTCACAAGGGAGGAAGAGAAAGTGTCATTCACCCTCACCTAAATCCTACCTTCAGTTACTCAGATTTGCCGCAACTCAAGATTTGCCATGCATATGATCATGCTTCATTTAACATTGCCTCCAATTGTTAATTCAACAACCAAGGTTTCTAATGCAATTTTGGGATTATTGGCTAAAATGCAAGGGTTCAATGTCTGTAACAAAAACTATGACAAAATATTAAACAATAATTGGATTTTATTAAAATTATATTAAAAATCTAATATTACTAGAATTTCTGCTTTCTTATTAAAATTTGAATATTTTTTATATCTCAACAACAGCAACAACAACCAAGTCTTATCCCACTAAGTGGGATCGGCTTCATATCTTATATATTGAATTTTTTTTATTATTTTTCACTTTTTGATTATTTTTTCTTATTACTGTTACCAATTTCACTAATTCTATGAATCAAATACAACTCATAGATTTTTTCACCATCCTAATACTTAGATATGTTCACCATCCCGTCATTATACTGATATTGATTCTAACAACGAGGGTCATTAGAATGAAATTAAAGGAGGAGTTGGTCATCATACAAGAGCTTAGTAAATATTTCATATTCAATTCAATTGATCATGCTTTGCGCACATAAAATTATACTTGGAATTAGTCAAACAAAAAGAGACAGCTCATTGAAATATATTCAAGGACTGCATTTATGGGATAGTAACATCAAATAGACTGTCATATATCTATGGAAAGGCTTTGATGAAAATTTCCACGATCCAATGGCATATAAAGTCAAGTCACATATGGTCCATAAAAACAAACACTTTAGTCCAAAATATGATATCTACCTTGCCCAATGCTTATGGCTTCCTTTTGACCAGCAGAGCCACCTGAACAATCACAATAGCTTAATTAACCAACTAATAAGAATAGAAAACTCCCAAGGATATGATATTTAAAGTAAATAAAAAAATCTTCACTGAGGATCAAGTATCTGGTTCTATCCAAAGATAAGTAAGAGAGATTCCTACATACCTGAACCTTTTAATGAGTAACCAATGAGAAGAAAAGCAGCCTACCAAAAAACGAGAATCCATCAAACATTATGTAGAATCTGAAATCGTAAATGCCACATTAACAACTCTTAGCAGCAATATGTCCGTAATAATCTAATAATCTAACAAACCTACCACAACAACCAACCCAATGGGTAGAAGAGGCGAAGTCCGTGACTTCTGATGCAGTGAACTGGAGAGTGGGATACTTCCGCTTTCGGCCACTCGTCGAGATGGATTAATCGCTCGTCTTGACGCCATAACTTCACTTCCATAAATCCACCAGGACAGCGGGCCCTAAGAACGAAACAACAACGGGAAAAAAAAAAAAAATCGTCAGATCAACCTCACACAACACAGAGCTTCAGATCCAAGAATTCCCATTGAAAAAGCAGAATGATTTCGTCGACGAACAAGGATCCAAAGCTTCCGCAGAGCCAAGGCGGACCCGAAACGGCGAATAAAAAAACACGAAATCGATCTAAAATTGGCGGCGCGAGACGGCGAGACGACAGATATGCAGATCGGTACGAGGCATGGGGAAGGAAAAGGGAGAGGTACCTGCAGGCGGGTGAATGTGAGGCATCGGTCGCTGGATCTAGCGCCCCCGCCTCGCCTCGATTCTTATCGAGAAGAATAGGAAAGTTAGGCGCAAAATTGTTACTGTTTACCGCATCACCGACGCGGTTGGGAAGATCATCCTCAACCCCATCAACCTCACCGGTTTTCTTTTTCAGTCGGCCCATCAGTCTCATCAGTAATTTTCGATAAACACAATCTATATATAACAGATGACAGCCTGTTTCGCATCATGCGCTTACTTTGGAAATCATTGACATTTTTAATTTTTATAATATTTTTAACTCCACACGGTCCTTTCGGTCCCAAACATTTTAAACGGAAAAAACAATTTTAGCCGAACGGCCCGGCCTTACTAAGTAATTCAAAGTAGAATTTATAGCGGTCAAAAAATCGAATCATTTCTCTTGTGAGACCCGCCCTGTTCAAGTACAACTCGGTTACACCCACGGCACATTCATTTTTATAATATCAAATAAAGCCGCGGTTGTTCGAATTTGATGAGGAATAAATATTTTAAAAATCTTTTAACTCGTTGAACCATCAAAATCTAAGTAACTAAGTTTCAAAATTATCCATATTCATTTTACCCCTTTTTACCATTCCGACTAATTAAGGATAGTGTTCATCAGCCCATCAATTTATTTTTTTAAATGATCAATTTGTATTTAAATTTTTTTAATATAATAGATCAAATTTATTTTTGAGAGAATGAATATAGTCAGAAAAATTAGACAAATATATAAGACTTAGTTCTATATCATTCTGAATTATCTGATTTAAATATAGCAAATGGTGATCCGCTCGCCCCCAACGCCTCCGCCAATACAGAAGAGGTAAATCACGGGTGGCTACTAGCCATTAGTCTAAATGATTAAGGCATGAGGGAGGCATGCTCGAGTGCGCCGAGATTCGACCTCTTGACCTCATGTGGCTACCTCCCATGCCTTAACCATCGCACTAAAGAACTTAGAATCAATGGAATTAGGTTCTATGTGTTTGTCTAGTTTTCTTGATTCTATCTGATCCTGTCTCACCGATCGGATGGACAGCTGGGATCGGTGGGCCTGCTTTGTCGGTTCGATTCGGCTGATGCGGAAGTCGCTTTAACCTGTAAGATACAAAAACTATATCTCAAGCAATACTAATGCAGGAATTCAAGTTAGTTAGTAATCACAACTAAAATAAATAACATAAGGCAGAAAGTAAAAGGACAAGACTCCGAACTTTAACTTGGTTCACGATCTAGGGGATCGCTACTCCAATACGAATGCAGCGCACTATTTTCAATTTCTTTAGACGGAGAAGCCTTTTACAGATCTTGAGAGCTCGAACTTTGAAGGCACTAGTTGCTTACAAGAGAATAAGAATAGAACAACTTGAATGAATAAAACTGCAGAATCAGAGTTCTATTTATAGCTCTGGTAAACTTCATCCACGACCTGTTCAGGGCGCCTGGACCCTTTCCGGGTGCCCCAAGGGGTCAAACTTTATCCCCGAAGACTCATGGTCGCG
>JBBPFP011149799.1:0-11527 GCA_037974795.1 Kaempferia galanga | reverse complement strand
CTCAATGGCGTAAAAGGATCCATATAGCCGACCCCACTTAGTGGGATAAGGCTTGGTTGTTGTTGTTGTTGTTGTTGCAGATCTGAATAGTTATACACTAAACTGGATGTTACAGGGTTTGTTAGGTGATTTCTTACTTAAGGAACCATGCTCCAACGATCTGATGAATGTTTGTATCATTTTCTCTCCTGCTAATTCAACAGGTCTACCGTTGATTTTTAAACATAACCTGGGACTGGTTTGAGATGTTCATTAAATGTAGAAAGACAGTTATACCAAGTATTTTACTCAATTTTATTTATATCTCTTATTTTAATGAGGTTCTTCTCCTTTTCTTGCTTTGATGTCTTAGTTAAAGATTGTTTCCCTTACTTGGCACCTAGGTATTATAAACCAAACTAAAGAACAAACAAGATATTGTTTAGGCATTCCTTCTCACATCTCAAAGAAGGTAAGCCATGAAGATCTTGAAGCAGAACTTGGGCAGATGAAAAAAGAGATTGAAGCAAGCCAGGAAAATGCATTGAGCCTTTGCACAGAGAAGGTCTTGCTCGCCCAACAAGCATATGATCTGGTAATGAGTTTTGTTATGCTAAGGTTGCACATAAAGACCATTCATCAGTCAAGTTTATTTTTGTCGCTTATTGATCAAGTATGATGTACTCTAGAATCTAGATGAAGAATGAAGGAACCTTACACAATTTTATCCTATCAATTAAAAGAAACAATACATCAGTTTGTGTGTAAATTTCGTTGTGAGGTTCAAAATGCATGTCAACATTCATGTTTATAATGACAAAGATAATTCCTGGATGTTAGATTTTATAGGTGTTTTTATAGGATTTGATTGTTACATTTTGTTTTAAAAAGTGAATCTTATTTTGAAATGACTTAATCAATCACAAGAGTAAATATGAATGGTTTTCATTTTTCAGAATCTATAGTACAGAATAAACCCTTCTCTGCTATCCTATCCCTACTTTGATACTCCGTTATCCAACCTACCTGGAGAAATTACTGCTAGTGTCAACATTACTTGCAATGTAATTTTCCAAATGTGGAAATACTAAAATCGGAAACTGATTTTTCTTTAGCAGTAAGCCATCATTTCAATTTTTAATGCGCTGCTTGGGAAATACAAATGCATGATTGCATTGGTATGCAAAAGATACTAGGCAAAAAACAGTAACTACATTTGCAGAAGATACTAAATGTATTGGCTAATGGAAGTTGTTGGTCTTGACAAAACTCATCAACCATCATTGCTAGCTATGTACCTATAGATCATGGTGAAAATCACTGTTGAAGGAAAAAATAAGACAACTTTCCTAGGTACCTTTCATCTGGTTGATTGCTTGCCTTACCTTTCACCTTGCCATGACATTTATTATTGGTGTCAAATTCCTAGCAAGACATGATTGTGCTTATTAGTCAAATTCTACTTTTTAGGCTATTCAAAGAGAGAGTTGATCGTGAGTTCTAGAAGAATAACTTGTAGACTGTTAACTACTTCACTGATCAAAAACGGAAACCCTCCCTTTTCCTGATATAAGTTCATGTGGATTTAGAGTGCAAATATTCAACAAAAAAAAGCAATCACTGTTGAAGGTAAACTTTGACTGTGCACATATGGTTGTAATGGATAGAGTAAACACATGCTCCTTTAAACTATTTTTGATTTAAATCCTTATTATGTTCTGTTATTCGTAGTGCCTCCTTGTCAAGTCCACTAAGATGCGTTATCTGCCTTCTAGATTGTGTCCCATAC
Organism: Kaempferia galanga; assembly: GCA_037974795.1. NCBI lineage: Eukaryota > Viridiplantae > Streptophyta > Magnoliopsida > Zingiberales > Zingiberaceae > Kaempferia > Kaempferia galanga. Next base: position 9,759 of record JBBPFP011149799.1, on the reverse strand, counting down.
TTGGAACTTCCACTCAATTTGCATGACACTGCTTTCTTGTGATTTTATGCTTTCTTTCATATTAACTTAGATGTAGGTCCCCGATTGAATTGTTATTTCCTGCAGATAGAGAGCCATTTGAAGCGTCTTGATGAAGATTTGAGCCAGTTTGCAGAAGACTTGAAACATGGTATTGCAAGTTTCTATTTGGCAGTAATCATGTTCATTTGTAGTTCTCTAGTTTTTTCCAATTCCACATGAGTGACCTTCCATTCCAGCATCACCTAACCAAGGTTTTACTTCAAACTTTTCATAATATAGAAATTTTGGGTGGGTCCTTTCGGGTTTCAATTATTCTGCTAAAGTAATTGTCCTGGAGTCTGGTGATACACAACAGTTGTAGTTTGGCAGATATTTATATCTTTTTCATTAATGACTAAATAACAGTGATACTTTGGTTAGTGGTTGCTAAGGTTATACAATTGTCTGTATTAATGAGATAATCAATTCTTTGATTGTTGTTTTACAGAAGGAAAGATTTCACCAGAAGAACCAGCTATTCTTCCTCCACTACCTTTAGTGAATAATGATAAACGCAGGGGGGGTTATATAACTCCTCAACCAAAGAGGTTTAGAGAAAGGGATTGGGACAGAGAACGAGAAATGGATATTGAACTCATGCCTCCTCCAGGCAGTCATAAGAAAAATATTTCAGCATCTTCTGATGTGGATCAGCCTATTGATCCAAATGAGCCAACATATTGTGTCTGCCATCAGGTTCAGTTATTAACTTTGTGATTATATGAATCTCTGTTCATGAATAGCTACATACCTAGTCTACCACTGTGTTGCAGCAAGAATAAACTTCATCTCCTTTTCAGGTATCATTTGGTGATATGATTGCCTGTGACAATGAAAATGTAAGTGAACAGTTTTTAGCAAGATGTATTCCTTACAACTTTTTGCTTTGTCTTGCAATACAACTCTGTTATATGAAGTGCATTGCACTTGAAGCTGTTTCCCCCTACTTTTTGTTGCTTTATAAACCTTGCATTCCTCTCTTCCTAATTGCAATACCTTGTCAGCTTTTTTCAAATCAGTTTTCAAAGTTCTCCCTTGTGGTTTTTATGTTATTCTCCTCTAAGTAACAATTTAAAATGTTAGTTTTCCCATTTATGTTTCTCATCCATTTTTTTAAACAATCATGTTAAATTATCTAAGTAGCAGTACTTGATAATGTTTGTCTTGGCTTCATTTCTTCTCTCGCATGGAAAATCTTCCCTTAATCATGTACCCTGCTCTATTCTTTGTTGCTTCCAACCTGCGCTTAAATAATAGCACATGTTTGTTTCTTTAAAAGTGTGAATGGCTTTAACATATTTAGGTGATGCTTGGATGTTGAAATGTATCTAATTATATTCCTCCACTTTCATATTCATATACAGTGTGAAGGAGGTGAATGGTTTCATTATTCATGTGTTGGGCTGACCCCAGAAACAAGATTTAAAGGAAAGTGGTATTGTCCAACCTGCAGGAATCTACAATGATAGTTTTGTAAAATCTAGATATGCTCAGCTAGCTTTTTTTTCGATACTTTTGGCCCGTGGGAGGCATGTTGCTGTATATTGTTTTTTGGCAAGCAATTCCTTTTCATTGATTAGATTCATACCAGAAAGAAGCTGAGCATATCTACAGTGAACTTATTTGTCATCTGTAGTTGTTTTCTCCTTTTAATAAGAATGCAATAGATGCTCTACTTGTTTATGTTCTTTGTTATATTTGGAAGTTGGATGTTAATAAAAATGAAGCTTTCTTTTGGTTGTTCTATAATCAATCTCTTCGTGAATAATAGATGCTCGTTAATTTATTTTCTATCATGAACGATTTAATTTTTTGTTTATTATTATGAACGATTTCACGTAGAAATTTTACCAAATTTGGTGGAATTTGAATGTTTAACAAGTTTATTTTCTTAGTGAAAATAATCGCCCATTAATGTAAAGTAAAATTGCATATATATACCATTTGGTTCAATTCTTCTTCGAATCTCACATTGATAAGAACTTTGGCATTAGATTGCCCTTATTCTATCAATTTGCTATTGGAACTGGTTGAGCTTTGTGAATATGTTTATAATATATCATTTTTACATGTACTGAGAATATAATAGAAGTTCAATTTTCTCTTCGTAACAAATCAAATAGACCACATAATTTAAATTGTTAGATGAACATAAATAGAATCATGCCACCAACTATTTCACACCATTATATTAATTTTGATTTTATTCATAATTTTTCTTATTCCATTCATTTTCATTTATGCATGTCAAATCAAAGAGTTTATAGAAGAATAAAAAAACATGTCTCCTTCGATTCTGTTCGTTAAAAATATACAGTTTGTTTTATTCCCTTATTTTTCATTCATCCATATCAAAAGCAGAGTTCTCTTTGCATCAATTGTTTGCAACAAACTAAACACGACTCGAGATGGATATGTTCCTATTTTTGCCAGATAATCCAACAAAGAGAATTCTCAAGACATACGTGATAATCGGCTTTCCAACCCATGCAAAATTATTTATCACCCCCCTAACCCTGTAAATCATATAACTTAACTCATAAAGCTGAATAGTACTCGTTTAAACAAGAACATCAGGGGATTTCCAATGTATCAACAAAACTTCAGCGGCGATTCCACGCACAAAACAATAGATAACCATGTGATACTTTTTAGATTTAGTTAATCCTCATCCATGCCGGGTTGTTGATCTCTCCTTGGCCCACCTGCTGGCTTCGCCATTATTATCTGCACAAATGAGATTTTAATGCCAAAGAAATGAAAAATTTAGGGAAACCGAAAATGAATCAAACATGTGACTTCAACAGGAAGAATGATATGTGACTCACTTGATCAACACGGAGAACAGTACAGGCAGCATCAGCAGCATATTTAAGTGCAAAATATCTGCCACAATGTTCCAAGGAATGTAGTTAGCGAGAAAGCAATAGACAAAATTCCAAGAGGAAAGTGAAACCAAAAGCATCGATGTTCCATTTTCTTTTGTTGTCACTTTGCCGTATGTTTAAACAATAGACACCACAGAAATTTCCTTTTTCGCTTAGTTTATTCCAAATCTTAAGTTGTAAGTGAATATATAGATTGTAATATGATTTTGTGTAAGTTACCTCTGCAGTCGCTGAGTATCTGATATAGGAATTCTATATAAAAACCTTTTCCAGAGGTTTTGATACATAGTCAATGAGGAAATCTGAAATGGGTACAAAACTAGATAGTACATGTATCCTAATAAACTATACAGTAGCTTTGGGAAAAAAAAAGTCAGTTCAATTTGTTCCAGCACTCAAATTGTTCTTGGTTTGAATTATACATTGTTTGATAGTGTAACTGTGTAACACAAAGATTTCCTAAAAATTCAAAACCCCAATTTCACTACGGTATCAAATCCAACATTTCTATAATCTCATCCCAGAGGAGTTATCTACTCTAAATTATCAAATGAATTTAGCATTTATCCATATATATAACTCAAAACATACATCCATAACCTAAATTATGTAACAATTCTTCTATGTTTTCTGAAGTGAACTTGAGAGACATTCATTGATGCAATATTACAGAAACTTGAAATTTATGTAATAAACAGAGTTATGAATGTGAGAACAGACATGTTATCAAATTTCTCAAACTTCCAAAACAATCTGTAATGGTTCCTCTGTATTTGCCTGTCCAAATATCTACGAGAAATAAACAGCTGGGCTGATTTCAATTATGTATGAAGCATGCACAACTAGCTTGATCACTAAATTCACATTTCCAGGAATTTAACAAATCCTTTAGAAACTACTACTGCCATGCTCATTATATTAATTTCAAGAGCCTTTCTGCCTACCCTTCTTCACAATAGGAAACAAAACAAAAAGAAAGCAGCAGAAGCCATAGATGAATTACAAGGATAAGTTGATTAAACAACTGAATTAGCATGTGCAAAAAACCAATAAAAAAACAAAAAGGAAGTTGAGCCTTAAGTTTCAATTGTAAATATTTAATTTATTATGAAGCAAAGGAATTGGAAGATGGACTGACTTAGTCACATATATGTCCCAAATATTCATGGTTGAGACATCTTTGCAGACCCCTTCTTCTAGGTCAATGCCAACACATGAATTTCCACCAGCATGCTCAGCATACAAGGAAGAAATTATCTCCATTGCATTGAGTCCAGCATTTTCAGCAAGGGTTTTAGGCACCAATTCAAAACTTTCAGCAAATTTTGCAATTGCATATTGATCCAAGCTGCAATTGTGAAACAATGAAAGTAAAATTTGTTAAGTTGAATGTCTGAGGTAGAAAGTTCCCAACGTCCATTAGCAGTGTCAATTAACACCAATTGATGATTAAACAACAAAACCGCGCACTTGAATATGTACGTTGCTAGAGAAATGGTATTTGAAAGAAATGTAATAATGCTTTCCGAAGCATAATAACTAATAAGAATTAAAATGAATTAAAAAAACAAATAAGTCTTAGGGCATGCATCAGACACTGACTCTAGATTGGTAATTACAAAATGAAGCATGGCACATGTGCTAAAAGACTAATTAGGAATTACACATAGACAACGTGAAATCCTGATTAAGCTCTTGTTCATTTAACTAGCTAAATTCATCTTAATTTTGGTGTAGGACACAGATCTATACGGCTGACTCCTACAAGAGTATAAACTGATAACAGCCAAAATTTCAGCATTGCTGGTCAAGTTAATAACCTAACCCTCCTACAAGACTACATACTGATAACAGTTGGAATTTCAGCATTGCTAGGGCATAAACTCCCAATTTGTCAGAGTATCCTCTTATGTTTGATTGTTTACACTCTAAAACTTCAAGTCTCCCTGGTTTCATGTACACCGCAGCAAAAGTTCAGTGTACACCTCTCCCATTTCTTTTATTGATAGGACTCTCAAAGGAACTCAGTTTTCCTGAATATGTTGAACTCAACTTCAAAATTCATTTGGATTGAAAAAAAACATACAAGATAAACACAGAACAAACATATGCATGGTTAAAACAACCACAAAATGTGTTAAATAATTGACCCAAACACCGAGTATCAGTCCTATAGGTCTAGTATCGTTTCTTCTCCCAATGCATTAAACTACAAAAGCAACTTAATTTGATGTCCTTCCTACATATTGCTGGTAGTTTCATTCAATATGCGTGACGTGATTTTCTCTCAAAAGGAGACCGAGAATGAAACCAAATTGGCACCACTGAACATACATATCTTACCCATAACAGCCTAGAACCAGCCTTGCATTGAGCAATACAAATATATGTCTTGGCCCATACCAAGTGAGACAAACTTGAAAGATTAGTACCCTCTAGGCATAACAAATACTATCCCAAAAGTGACTTCTAATTACTGAGAAGCTAAACATAATACCAAAGAAAGGGGTATAAATATCATTGTTGTTGGATCATTGATTAAGAAAGAGAATTATTGAGAAGTGAAACATAATACCAAAGAAGTGAAAATAGAATTAATGTTGAATCAATCTGGTATTATGTTGAACACAAAAGAACCTCCATATCTCTAGTCCTTTCCTTAAATTGCCACTTCTTATTGTCCAGTTCTCCAATCTTCCTTTTGTTTTGCACTTGCACCATTGGAGCCAGTGAAAATGTAAATAGAGAAAATCATATTCTCAATTTTGTATTTCTAGCAAAGGTTCGAGGTTTTGAGCTATCCTTTTCATCTCTAGTGAGACCTGAACAAAAAAGTAATGTTCTCAGTTTGCTAGTTTTAGCAAAGGGTTGAGCTATTCAATCCATACTTAGGACACTCAAGTGCTTTCTTTTCCCTCACACTATTGCACGTATGGGAGTATATAATGCTCCAACTTGAACCAGTCACCAGAGTAATTAAAGAGTATTAGGTTACTAAGTTATTAAATGTCATAAGTTTAGTTCCACATTGGTATTTTTAAGTTAAGGTTTTATCAAGACATATACACTCATTGAATTGTTATCCCATGATGAATCTAATACAATAATTTTTCTATTCTAAAATTCTACAAGAATGTGTAATTTTAGTTCCTTATGTAGTAGGGTGCAACATGTTCCAAAATAAAAATTTCCCTGGAGAACATAAAAGGATACTTAGAGAAGCAGATATGCTCAGTTGGTACACTTGTGTGTCAATATAAATTATACGTATCATAACCAGAGGCTGAAATTTTCAGCATCAAAATGTTAATCCTTGCATTCATTCAAGTACCATTACATTTCGAGCTAATACATCCGAACATGTTTCAACTCTTTGCATGAGACTATCTGATGGATAATAAAAAATCTCTTACATTTCTAGCAAATTGTAGTAATTCCAATGCACAAAAAGAATAATAGCAAACAAAATTGAGACTAAAGTTTCAACGTCTATTCTAAGCTTAGAAGAGAGGCAGGGAAGACTAAATTTCAGGTTATTTTACTCCGAGAAAGGAAGAAGATGCCTGTCAATCATCTATCTCACCTTATCTATGTAGGCAACATTCAACTAATGAAGCAACATTACAGTAAAAAGAGAGAAAAGTGGTAGACAAAGTTCTGATTCAAATCCCACTTGCCTATTTGCATTTTAAATTACTGCTGTCTCCTTTTAATCCTTAAAATCTACCCCCTTGGTTTTTTAGTTTCTTTTTTCTTTAAGAAGGGCCTATGTTTAAATGATAAGGGCCCCATTTGAACCTTGACTTAGTCTAGTGGTCTGATTGAGAGGAGGCACAACAGGTTTAATGGAGGAGTCTAGACGCTTCAATAGTTGTGTTGTGAAAGGCGCGCACAAGGCGCTGGTTGTTGCGCCTTTGGAATCGTGAGGCAGGCACTGGCATTTAGGCGCGCGCCTGGGCGCGCCTTTACACCTTATCTGAGGCGCAAACGAGGCGCACCTCTTGAATTTCTAGATTCTTCTTTTTTCTCTCTTTGAAAAAACGTTTTTAACCTTTTTTTTTTTTGGGCAAAGCGTTTCATCTGGTTTGGAATTAGGGCACATAGAAAAAAGATAAAGGGGAAGAAGAAAACCAACGCAAGAAAGAGAGGTATCCAGCTAAACCCTAGCCTCCCAGAGAATTTCCAGCCACAGCCCACTGCCGTTGCCTGAGTCGCGCCGCCGTACCCAGGTATGTGTTTTTTCCTTTTTTTTATTTTCTGTTCTACTTCTTCTCTTCTTCTGTTATCTTCTTTTCTTATTCGTTTTCAGTTTTTCGTTTCTTCTTCTTCTCCTCCTCTTCTATTTCTTCTTCTTCTTCTTGAATTGTTGGGAGGGGGACGGGTTCTTGCTGCTGACTGGTTTTTTTTTTTTTTTTTTTTTTTTTTTTGCTCCTGTTTTTCTATCATTTTTCTTACTGGTATGTGTTCTTCTTGCCTAATAATTGCTTTTTACATATTGAAGTATATTATAAACATATTGATTTTATTTTATTTTTGATTTATTATTCTTGTTCAATTATCATGGAAGGTAGTAATGATGTTTCAACATATGCATCAAAAGATCCAGAATGGAATTATTTTCAAAGAGTTAATCCAGATAACAAAAATGATTTAATTTGATAATTTTTGTCAAAAAGTTACAAAACGAGGTATCTATCATGCAAAACATCTTGTTTGGGAGTTTTAAAATACTACGACTTGCAAAAGTTGTCCACCTTAAGTACGTAAAGAAATTAAAAATTCATGGAGAAAAATAATCTCCCTAAACTTGCGGCATTGGACTTTGAGATGTAGACCCTCTTGGTGATGATATTGATATGGAGGTATTGGAGATAAGCTACACCGTCTACAAGTACAAATACAAGGGGAGGAGAGGGCTACGACATGTATTTCCACATTTTCCTACTCCATATCATTGAATGGAGGTGTATATGGATTCCAGCGGGAGGAGAGGGCTACGACAAGGGGATCATCTTTCCCCCCTTCTATTCGGCCTGTGCATAGAAGTACTTTCGAGGAAGCTTAAAGAAACATCTATGAAACCCACTTTTCATTTCCATCCTATGTGCAAGAAGGTGGGTATCACTCATCTTGCATATGTTGATGACCTAATGTTATTTTGTAGGGCGGATGAAAACATCCACAAGGCATCTTGTGGATTGCATGAACCACTTTGGGGAGATCTCGGGTCTTAAAACAAATTCACAAAAAATACAAGTATATATTGCGGGAGTTGATAATGCCTCAAAGACTCGATTGTTGCAACTTATGGGTTTCCAAGAAGGGGGATTTCTATTTAGATATTTGGGCATACCTTTGGCGGTAGAGAAATTAAGAATCATATATTATGGACCACTCTTAGAAGCCATCATAAGGAAGATCAACTCATGGCCAAAGTACACACTTTCATATGCGAGGCGTTTGGAGTTAGTGTGAACGGTGATTCAAGGAGTGGAATGCTTTTGGTTTTCCATGCTTCCTATCCCTAGTGGAGTAATTGATAAGATAAGAGCTATTTACCGAAGATTTGTGTGGTCTTCCAAACACGCACCTATTGCTTGGTCAAAGATTTATTTATCTAAGGAAAGTGGTGGCTATGGACTAAGAGATCTCCTTACTTGGAATGAAGCTCTACTGTGCAAATTGTTATGGAATATTCAAGCAAAGGTGGACTCACTTTGGGTTAGATGGGTTCAACATCATTACATGAAAGGTGCAGATTTTTGGTCATGGCGAAAGAAGAATTTGGACTCCCCTTTAATCAAGCGGCTAATGGAAATTCGAGGTAAACTGTTGGAGGCATCAAGTGGTGTAGGGGAGGCAAATATGAAGTTGATAGATTGGTTTAGTGGGGCTGGAAAATGGAGTTAAAAATGCATATAGTTTCTGAAACACCCGGTAATTTATCTCTATAAATATACTCTTATTCATCAACCAAGACATATATATCTATCATAGCAAACCATTATGACTAACAAATTTATCAGAAGTTGTAATCAATTCAATAGTTATGCATCACATATAATAAACAATGACATTATATATCCCTTACATATTTCAAGTGTTATATCGTTATAAACATAAGCTTACATGAATATACAAAGTTTTTAGCCTTTTTCCTTGTCTCATTACTAGTAGCCAATATTACTTAAACCCTGCCTGACCCCTAACAGTGTGTTGTTGCCTTCATCTCAACTCCTCGGATGCTCCTCCCCATTATTTACGTTATCCTCACCTGTTGAATATAAAAAAAAATAGTGAGTTTTTAAATAAAAACTTAGCAAGTAAAAATCCTCGTAAAACAAATCTAATGGTCGTAACATAGTAAGGGATAATCCTATAACTCTTTCTTTAATTCTACATGTAAATAGGGAATAACAGGATAGGTTATAGGCATGATAACAATTCTAGGCATATTTAGAATTTAATATATATCATTCTGCTGTACACCATAGGAAAACAACATAGGCTGCGTCATCTACAAGTGGGCTAGCATAAATAGTTTAAACATGAGAATGAAAACTAATTAAGCACAGTACTTTTGGAATGAAAGAGAGTATAAGGTTATGTTGTATAATATTCAACTTATCATTGCGAGGGAAACTAAATCTGCACATCATTAGAATTTACTAACTAACAAAGACTAAATTATGAACTCTGTAACGCCCGCTCTTATTTGCTCTCAGAGCGGCGCTACTTTTTTTTTTTTTAAAACATACATAACCTACCACTAATCTCAATCGTGGTATAACAGGTCATCATGGTAAAAGTC
>JBBPFP011149695.1:0-11527 GCA_037974795.1 Kaempferia galanga | reverse complement strand
CATTATTTCCCTAAGGTTCATCAATAATCAATTAATAAGAACCAAATTCACATTAAAATTTTCAAGGAAAATTTTGGAGCGTTACAAGGAAGACTGGCGAGTTGGATGCTCTATTCTGTTAGGGTGAGTGGCGATTAGGCCGGGAAAATTGGCGAGTCGGCCAGAGTGGCGGATCGGCCAGTTTGGCGGATCGAACGCTCTACTCTACCAGGAAGACTGGTCGGCTCGACTCGACTCTACTCTGCCAAGAGCACTGGTCGGCTCGGCTTGACTCTGCTTTGCCAGGAGGACTAGCAAGTCAGCCAGTCGGCTCGACCTTGGCAGGTCAGCCAGAGTGGCGGATCGGCCAGTCTATAAGATCGGACACTCTAGTCTGTCAAGAAGACTGGTCAGCTCGACTCGACTCTATTCTGCTAGGAGGACGGGTTAGTTAGCCGATTGGCTCGGCCTTGGAGGGTCAGTGGGTCAGTTAAATCGGGTCAGTCGAAAATGAATAGTCATTGATGTCCCTTAATTTTCACCCAACTTAATATCTGATTGACCTTATGTTTAGATCCGTGTGACATCTTTAAATACTCGCCGTATCATATAACATTGTTTATCTTGTCCCTGAAATACTGTTCTTGATCTCCTTGTTGATTCTAATTATTGAATGCGTGAAAATGAGTTTCCCCAGTTATAATCTGTCAAAAGCAACTGCTACAATTAAGATAACTGCATGTGATGATCACGTGGAGTCACTTGGAGAAGTGCCTTTTGCTCTTCGTACATGAGTTTTAAAATGGTTCCGTGTAAATTATATTATAGTTGCTATTAAATTATAATACAAAAATATAATTAAAGCGTATCTTAAATATTACTAAATCAGTTTAAAAATAGAACTTTAAAGTTCACACACAAAGTTATTTTAAAATCAATACTCCTAAAATTCACGATTACGTGAAAGAAAAATAATACTCTAGCTATAACAAAATAATTGTTATTTTACACCTAAACAAACTTGATAAAACCCATGAATTTCTATTTTTCTTTCGTTTTCAGATGCGATTCTCATTTTAAACTTTGTTTCTCGTATTTTATCTTTTAGAAGAGTAATAATGTTTTTAGCAATTAGTGGTCAAGAAATATCCGTAAAATTATGCGAACTTTAATTAATTTGTTTTTAAAAAAGTGGATAACATATATTTATGATCTCTAGCGTAAAGAAGATATATTACTTGAAAAAAACCATAATGAACCATAAAGAAGGTTTTGTAGATGGAACCAGATGCATTATGTTGTCCACTACTGAATCAGTTAATTACTTAATTAGCACTGTTCTCAAAATGGTTTTGAAAAGATAAAATTTGATGAAAATTTGACGAAAATCCCCCATTCACAAGGAAAACTACTTGTCAGACGGTATCGACGCCGATTTTCCATAGATGAATGAACATTAAGTCCGACGGAAGTTACTGAATAGCTTGGATTTACAATGGTTCAAGATCCAATCGATCAAAATTGAGGGTAAAAAAAAAAAAAAAAAGATGGCAGCCAAACAACTATTTATTATTGATAATAAGAAGGATCCCATAGAATTCTAAGTGGAATGGCCAATATGGAGGTTTACGTGGACCTGTCAGATGGCCCAATCCGTGGATCCGATCGGTCACAGGAGCCCGCTAACTATCTGAGCAGCCATTATAAATATGATTATAAATATGATTCTTTGGTTCTTGACATAGGTATACAGACATGTTTACTGTTCATACACAGTTAATATTCTTCTTGAGATCATCTCACTGACTTGAATATCAGAGCTGGGGATCTTTTTTCTAGCTTAGTCTTTAACGATCTTATGAGTTTGTACGAATATGTAAAAAAACTAGAAGAACAAGACACCACATATCTGAATGGCCACATATATGAATGGTCTCTACTTCATCAATGTATAATCTACTTCAGGACCGTGTGACCAGTATCAATCGTCCGATTTCAGATATGTTCAATTATTATGCTCATGAAACTTCCCAGCAGATTACCAGCAATTGCATATGCACATCAACGCTGAAACACGTGCACGTGGTTGGCCTCCCCATGCACGTGAAATCGCAGACCTTGTGCTTCCTCCTCCTCTGTCTCTTGCACTGAGTTGTTCCCAAGGCAAAGTTTACACTAACTTTTCATGTTGATCCATTGAACCGACTCATTAATTATATAAAGAAAATCCTTATAACAAGATGGGAAATGGCAGCCTCTGCAAGCTTCACAATCTTCCTCGGCTTGGTATTGACGTACTTGATCAGATTTAGTGCTGCTCTGCTGCAGCATTTTAAAGAAATCGTTAAGTGATTAATTTTCAGATTACATGATTGCCCCTTCACAATTCACATAGTCTTCTTGGTCTTCATTCTTCAATTTGGATCGAGTTCTCCTCTTCACGAAGGAAACTGAAGAGCCTTTTGTAGCTCAGACCACGTGAAGAGCAACTGAAAGGTCATTCATTATTGCTGGCAAGTTGGTCTTCCCCCTCATCACCATCAATGTTGAACATTTTAATGAATTAATGTTGATGGGGTTGCAATCCATGTGTTGCTCTGATCATTATATATTTTGGCAAGTCAAAGCACAGACTCGGAGGCAACTCTGCAATCCAAGCGTTTATTTGGGTAAACTTGTTCTAAGAAGAACAGTTCAAAGAGTGAATGTGCAATGTACGAATTTTCAATTCATTAGAGTTATGATAATTTTATCTTAAAGTAGGATAAAGAAGGATTCAATGCCGATGTATAAAAGTGATGGTATTTTTTGCAATTTGTCACTCACTATCCTTAATTACCAATTGGTTTAGACTGAATGGAAACAGCCATAATCGTGTTTATCATCTATTTTCAGTTTTGCATTACATATTGCAAGAAATTTGAAGCCTGATAGTCCAGTCAATGACGAGGAAGGTGATCGATTCCAGAGCAGTGCTTTCCCAAGCTGTCATCCTACAATTCCACATGATACTCTGTTTTCTCTTTGTGTGACTGACCCTGATGCTATTCCGTGACCCACATGATCTCTTACTTTCTTTTGCGGCACCCTTCTCTTTGGCAGACGCCAAGGGCCTTTACGCCAATTGCAGTCGTATTCTAGCTCAGCGACACATGTTCTGTTCTTGCACTGTGCATGAAGCAAGAAAGAGATCAAATTTGTGGAACGGAGTCTCATTAAGGTTATCTTTCCTTAACTAACCTTTCTGAGATGCCCTGCTTCAGTTGGTAGGTGCTTTATCCTTCCTCCACTTCCCACCGCATAGAATAAACGGAGTTCAGGGAAGAGTCCAAGACCGAATGCTTGCTGCCAAAGGAGCAATTTTTACTTGCCTTTTGATCCTCTTGGTTTCTCCGAACCATCTCGGTTGCTAAAAATTCCACCACATATCGACTGGTAAAGACGCGATATTTATTGAAGAACTGGGATGGAGCGTGGTGATTCGAGGGATTTCGTGGTGCCGCAATAAGAGGAGGGACGAAGAAGAGGAGACTGCAGATATGAGCTTCAGGAGAGGAAGCGGTGGCAGTGGAGGCGGAGGAGAGCTATCGACGAGGGGAATGGTGTCGAAAAAATGGACATTTTTGCTTTGCGTTGGAAGCTTTTGTGTTGGCTTACTCTTCATCAACAGGTGCAGAATTTATTCTTAGTTTCTTCAATCTGTACCTTTTGCTTCTCAAATTTGTTATCTTATATAATTGATCGACGGTTTACGGTTTTGTGCTTTGCTAATTTTGTTTATAAATTCTGAATTGTTCACATTTTTGTGTAGTAGTTAATTTCATCACATTCTTGTGTTTTATAATCACTAATTGTATTATAATCACTTCATTTCAGAGTAGTTTGTTTTTCCTTTTACATAAAATGATATATAGACTGTCATCGTTCCCTGTGGTACCGTACGTCTCGTGTTCTAAAAAAAGCAGAATAATGTTTTGCAGTTCGACAATGCCTGAAGGCAAGGACACGATCAGGGCGACAGGAACAGAAAATAGTAAGATGAATCTAGTTTCCAACGATTGCAATCTAAGAACGGTGAGTGTGTTGGTCACATTACATGGATGTATCATTTAAGCAATGCTAGTGACAGTAGATTTTTTTCTTCTTTCCCTTTCTGTTTCAGCTTAACAAAAAAGGAGAATCTAAAGAAATCCTTGGCAAAATTTCAAACACTCCTGAAGCTTTGCAGTGCGTTTAATTCCAGCATCTATTATGAAATCGCAACTCATTTGATCAAGCTGTAATAGCAATTAGATAATGGAACACTTTTGTGCAGGACACTAGATGAGACAATATCTAACTTAGAAGTGGAGCTAGCAGCTGCAAGAGCCGTACAGGAGTCAACTCTCGCTAGTGCTCCACCGACAGAGACTCTAAACCCTACTGAAACTGCTGCTCCAAGGAAGTATCTAATGGTCGTTGGAATTAATACTGCATTTAGCAGTCGTAGACGAAGAGATTCTGTCCGTGCTACTTGGATGCCTCAAGGTTCTTGGCTCCACCTGTTTTTGCTTCTTAATTTGTTGCACAACAAATCTCTTTTTTTTATCCGATTAACAAATTAAATTATTGTGTAAAAAAATAATAGGCGAAAAGAGAAAGAAGATGGAAGAAGAGAAAGGCATTATTATCCGCTTTGTCATCGGTCATAGGTATGCATCTACTTTGACCAGGCCTTGTTGAGAAACAAAGTATAGATTTATGAAGAGTAGGCTTAATTATAGGTGAAGCTATTGTAAGAAGAGTAAATTCACCCTTTGATTTGCCTGCCTTGAGATATTTACAGTGCTACACCTGGTGGAATTTTGGATAAGGCAATCGAAGCTGAACATAGTAAGCATGGTGACTTCATGAGGCTGGTTAGATATGCTTTTTATATATATATTTTTCATAAGACAAGGAAACTGTTTAATTTATTTGTGATACCTTTAATTAGGATACTTTTTGTGTGTGTTGAAGCTGTATTCTTGGCTCAAGTCATAGAATTTTGCAGGACCATGTAGAAGGCTACCTAGAGTTATCAGCAAAAACTAAAATATATTTTGCTACTGCTGTCTCTATGTGGGATGCTGATTTCTACGTCAAAGTAGATGATGATGTTCATGTAAATATTGGTAAGTGAAACTGCATGCCTACCTTAATTTGTATATGTGTTTGTTCATGTTGAGTCTGCATTTTATTTTTATTGTAGCGACTCTTGGAATGACTCTGGCTAAGCAACGAAGAACAAAGCCTCGGGCGTACTTAGGATGCATGAAATCCGGTCCAGTCCTAGCTCAGAAGTAATTAAGCACATGCTGGTATTTGTACTACTCTAACATTACAATTCAGCAATTGATCGATCTGTCTGCTTTTATGGAATATGTAAAATAGGGGAGTCAGATATCATGAACCTGAGTATTGGAAGTTTGGGGAGGAGGGAAATAAATATTTTCGACATGCTACCGGTCAGCTATATGCCATTTCTAAGGATTTGGCCAGTTATATATCCTTGAACCAGTACGTAAATTCTCAACGTTTATTTATTTATTTATTTGGGGATGGTCTTTCAACTTTTGTGCTTTTGTAGGACATTTATTTGAGCACTGGTTAATTCAATTCATTGTCATAGGCATTTGCTTCACAAGTATGCAAATGAGGATGTATCATTGGGATCATGGTTTATTGGGTTAGACGTCGAGCATATTGATGATCGCAGGTTGTGTTGCAGCACGCCGCCCGGTATATAATTTTCGTGTTCACGACCATGAAACACGATGTAAATTAATTAAATCTTCAGTTTGAGTATAAACTAATCAAATTCATGATCAGATTGCGAGTGGAAAGCCCAAGCAGGGAACGTCTGTGTTGCCTCATTTGATTGGAGTTGCAGTGGGATTTGCAACTCGGCAGAAAGGATTAAGGAGGTTCATCGGCGCTGCGGTGAAGGCGAGACAGCTCTGTGGAATGCATCCTTTTAAGCTCCATTAATAAGCATCGATCTGCCAATATACATCCGTATTGAAAGATGATCACGGTGCCTTTCTTTTTTATCATTTTGCCTAGAAAAGATTCCCGTAGCAGTGGCAAAGGGAAGGGTACACACACAGTGCGCGAGAGAAATTAACACAGTTCTCCCCCACGTTTTTTCATAAATTGGCCGTCTTGTATACTTATAATAGTTGGATGCTCTGTTTGCGTTTTTCTGGATAATAGAAAGAGTTTCTTTCTTGGTTTATTTTCTTAATATTGTTCTGCCTTGTTTTGAATGGAATGTGTTATTACTGTCAGAGAAGCTAACAGATTTGTGTTGGCTGAGTCATGTGCATTTGTTAACGTACGTACATTTTCTCCAATCGTTGATTCAATTAAAACAAGTGATTTCATTCTTCAGTTGTTGAAGTCGAAGAGGTATGTAGGCACCTTTCTCTCTTGTTCTCGATCCCTTTGTTTTGCATGTTGTTGGTCAAGAAGCTTAATTAAGGTCACCAGGATGAGAAACCAAAAGATGGATTGCTTGGTGTTTGATCTGATAAGCTGCATCTTTTTTCGCTATTTTAAACCCGTTTGACAGCAGAAATGGTGGATGATGATCTGCGCCATTTCTTGGGGAATAGATAGATGTTCTTAATTACTGTTTTGGTATCTTGATGATTTCGATTCCTTAAGCTTACGCGATTTCGTTAATGCCTACGTGTTGTCAATTGATGACTAGAAGTGATTTATAACTTATAAAGAGGAAATGGACTGCCAATTGCAGAGCATGGCGAATGAAGCTCCGAGTTGGGCAGATCACTGGGGCGCCGGCGGACTGAACGACGGCAAGTACAAGGAGAGCGGGAAAGATATATAATTAACGAGATCGAAGATGGAGAAAGTGAAAGCGTTTGCTTCTTCAAGCTTCGGCAAGGCCAAAGCAGCTGCAACAGTTGGAGCAAGCGAGGCCAAGAGCGGCACCACCACCGGCATCAAGTGGATCAAGACGCAATACCAGTAAGCGGTTGTGTGCCTATGCCATTTGCCCGTAGAAGCGAGTTCCTTTTATAGCACGCTAAAGAAAAATAGTATTTTTCTCCTTGTTAATTAGATGTTATATCCAGTAAAAAAAGTGTCCTGTCGTTGTATCTTAGGATTATGTCACCTACATTGTATATGGTAGAAAATCTTATGGTGCCACGCCATATTTATCATGTTGTTCTACGTGCTTTGACAACCCACGTGTCATCCCATATACTATGTCACCTGTCTACGTGCCAATTCACAGGATGTAGACGTAATTTGGCAAAAGGGCATGTCCAATTATGTAAAGAATCGATGAGGTTAAAAAAAAATGAGCTTGGTGTCTTTTAAGTGAGAGCGTCTGGTCGTCATAGCTGAGTGAGAAGGAGTTGAGTGTTCGATCAATGGGCTGAGGAGTTGAGTGTTCGGTCGGAGGAGTTGAATTGACCGGACCAATGGCCGCCTTGAGTCGATGGAGCTGAGACGATTGAGTGGGGTGGTTGGATTTGTGAAGTTGAGCCAACTTAATGAGGCTATCGGATCGATGGAACTGATCCGACTAAGCAAAACAATCGATGAAACTGAGACGACTGAATGAGGCGATCGGATCGACAGAGCTAAGATGACTAAATGAGGCAGTCGGATCGACGGAGTTGAGCCAACGCAACGGGACTGATGACCGTGTTGTTAGATTGTATTTATATTAGAATTATTTATTTATAGCATTTAAGGGCAATTTAGTCCTTTTCCTTTCCAGTTTAGGGTTTCAATTTTTTATATAAACTTTGTATATACCATTTATTCTCAAACACTTTTTTAGATTTTATCAAGACAACTACTTTTTTCCTTTTTCTCAATTTCTACATGGTAGTAGAGCCTTCATCTTCATGGCGTTGATAGTATTAAAGAACTATTAATTCGATCTATATTTTTAGCGAATCGAACTTAGTTGGGATTGTTTTCTTTTCGCATCAACCTAGTTTTATTTTTTTTGTTTGGTTATTTGTAAGCACAATTCATTCTATCATCATGAGTGGTCGCACAGAAGATTCGCTTCAATCGATTAGTGTCTGATTTGATAGAAAAAATTATTTGTATTAGGGATATATTATAAAAAAATTCTTACATGGAAAATCTATATGGGGACATATTTCAAGTGTACAAACTCAACTTACGGACAACAACGCTGATGATTATGCCAAGTCATTGGACATTTAGAAGACTGACAATGCAAAAATTATTATGTGGATCAATAATTCTGTTTCACACTCCATTAGTGTTCAGTTGGCCAAATATGAGACGGCCAAAGAAGTTTGAGATTATCTAGCAAGATTATACATGCAGTCTAATTTTGTCAAACAATATTAATTGAAAGCAGATATACGTGCACTTCGGCAGCAAGATATGAGCGTCTAAGATTTTTATTCTGTAATGTCAGAACTATGGGACCAGTTGACACTTACATAATCCTCAGAATTGCGATCATTCCTAGCTTATATCACTCGCAGAGAAGAACAGTGTATAGTTCAATTCTTGACGGCGCTTCGTGATGACTTTAAAGGATTGTGTTGAACAATTTTGCATCGTAGTTTTCTCCCTTCCGTTGATTCAGTAATACATGAATTGTTAGCTGAGAAGATTCACCTTAAGTCTCAGGTTGATAAGAGAACTATTACACCATCTACACTATCTATTTTTGTAGCACCGCAAGTGCGATCTCCGCCTCATAATCAAAATAAGTCGACTTCGAAAGTTTCTAGTGATGAGCGTGCTTATTGCAAAGAAAATGGACACTAGAAGTCGCAGTGCCCATTATTATTGACCAAAGAAAAATTTTCACAACATCAAAAATGACTACTGCAACAGCAGTATCAGGGCAATGACCTCAACAACCACCATTGATACATCAGAATAATTTATCAAAATCTGGTAATCAACCACAACAGTTACCATATGGACTATCTAAGTTTAGTAATGCAATGGTTGTTCCCTCAATAGATTCGTATATAGTTATGCAGTTTCAACAGGTCTTTGTTTCACAGTCCTCTACCATGTCTGCTTCTTTTCATATAAGTTTGTCATCCTCTAGTACATCAGGTATATCTTCCTCTTTGTGGATCTTAGATATCTGGAGCCTTGTATCGTATGTCACCTAATTTGTCATCTTTTATCTCCTTGTCCTCTAATCCATCTTTATCAGTTGTGACTACTGATGATACTCCGATGTCATTAATGGGTGTTAGTTCTATTGTTATAACTTTCTTGTCTCTTCCGGATGTTTATTATATTTCTAGTCTTATACTTAATTTTGTTTTTGTTAGTCAATTGTGTGAGCCTGAATATACAATCTTTTTTCCTTCGCCCAATTGTTATATGCAGAACTCAAGATCTGAGAAGGTGATTGGGACATGCTATAAGCAAGAGAGACTCTATGTCTTGGAACAGCTCTATGTACCATATATTGCAGCTTCTGGTATCGATCTGTTATCCTTTCGATTGAGTTGTTTTTCTTCTGATTTTTATTTATAGCATACTCATCTTGGTCATGTTTCAGTGTCCCGTTTACAATTTTTAACTTCATCTGGAGTATTAAGAAATTTAAAAAGTCATGATATTTCATATTATAGTGGTTATAAACTGTAAAAATTTTCTGCTTTATTTTTCAATTAAAGTCTATCTTTTTCTCCTAATCCCTCTGATCTTGTTCATTATGATGTATGAGGGCTTTCTCTAGTTAATGTTGGAGCAATCTGGGTACCCTAGGTTTTGATGTTTGGGCAAAGGTTTAAGTTAGATTTATTGTTGTATTTGATATGCATTATGAGTGTGCAGGATACAGGTACAACAAGGAAAGTCCAAGTGTGATCTTGGCAAAGGAGAGAAGTCCAAGAAGAGACTTGGCGGTGTAAGTCCAAGGGGGAGCCTTGGCGACGTAAGCCCAAGTGTGACTTGGCAAGCAAAGGAAGACTCGATAACAAAGGACCGAGGCCGAAGGAAGCTCTTGAAGGCAAGGCGTGAAGGATGTGGAGCATCTGAGGGACGCAAGGCTGATGGAGGAGGCTAGAAGGCTAGGTCTAGGTTAGTCGGGTGAGGACGAGTGCGAGAGAAATGTACTCGGGAAGGGGACGTTATGTTACTGTAGCAGTACTGTAGCGTTACTGTAGCAGTACTGTAGCGACACTGTAGCAGTACTGTAGCGTTACTGTAGCAGTCGACTGCTACTGCTACTGTAGCAGTCGACTGATTTGTGACCGTTGCGCGACCGTTGAGCCACAACGGCTATAATCTACGTGGAGCAGTCGACTGCCCTTGGGAGCAGTCGACTGCCGCCGAGGCTGGATTTTTCCAGCCTTCTCTATTTAAGTCAACCTCATGTGCTTTTGTGAGGTTGACGAAATCTGAGGTAGTGAGCCCCAGATTAGTAGTCTAAACTAAGATCAAGTGTCCAAGAGTTTGTGGCGAGGTTTCTCCACCCACAAGGAGCGACAACGATCTAGCCGGAGGTTCCGGGGTCTCATCCGCCGAAGGATAGAGGAGTGGTCTGCCTGAAGGACTCGGGGAGTAGGAGCGTTGTCTCCGAACCCTAGTGAACAAACCAAGGTGTTGTCTTTCTTAGTGTTAGTTTTGTTTTGTATTCCGCTGTGCTTGCTAACATTGTAGGGAAGACGAACGTTTGGGGTGACCGGCTATTCACCTCCCTCTAGCCGGTCCTAACAAAGTCATGCTTGCTTAATAGTGATTTAGACACTTGATTCTTCTGAATCTCTGGAATATAAAATACATTGTTTAGAGTTAACTCCTAAAATTTCTCCCTAAAACTAGTTTTCTCCTAAGATCAATCTTGATTTCTTGATTCATTTTCTTTCTCTCATGATTCTCATGATTTTTGATTGTCTAGATAGTCTATTTTGTGATTTTGACCAGTGCTCAATTTACAGTTCTAGTGGGACTGATATTTTATTATTCAACGACAATCATATAGATTTCCCACATCATGGTGTAAAGGAAGAAGCAGATGCCGATGTCGCTGTTGCTCACATGGACGAATTGTGGCCCTAGCGGCGCGATACACTTGTGTCACATGTGCAGGGACAATGAGAAGGAGGATGAGGAGAATAGGGTCGTGGCTCTAGCAACGTTGTTGGGTGTTTCTATGCACATTTTAAAATTTTATTTCCTAAACAAGCAGCTGAAGCATAATAATTTTTTAAAATATTACAACATGTGCACCACACATACAAGATACAACATGTGTAGACATAGCCATAGAATATAATTTTCATAAAAGGAAATTATACCTTCTGGATGATGTTAAGTGGAAACGACATCAACTAGCAAACTTTATGATGTTTGCTTATATTAATATCCACGTTGGGATATCTTTAAGATGGCTTCACTAAGCCACAACTTTTTCATATCCGATCAGTACTAGCCAAGCATGGAGACGAAGCTATAGGAACGTAGAGTTTGATAAAGGTGGGTGAATGCAACGGAAATTAGCAACTCAAGTACACCGATAGTTATTTCGTGC
>JBBPFP011149377.1:0-11533 GCA_037974795.1 Kaempferia galanga | reverse complement strand
TCTATGTGTGAACGCATTATTATTGTAGTAAAATAAGTGTTCTTCGACTCACCATAAGTGAATCAGGCTGGCTAATAGCTCAGACAATGGGAGCTAGCGGTAAAATGTCTAGTCAAGTTTTAAGTATTTAATCTCATTTTGATACGGTAATAGTGCCAAATCAAATTAAGTATAAAATAAACTAAATTATTAAAATGATTATTTAAATTTAACTATATGAGTTTTGTTAAATTTAATTTGAGTTTAGTTCCTTTAGGTGCAATTAAGTTATCACTTTAAATTTATTTAATTATTTAAAATTTTTAATTATTGAGTTTAATAATTTAAATTTATTTTGTGCATTTTAAAAGTTTATAAAATTTTTATTAATAAACCTGATTTATCAGACTGTTTAAATTTATTTATTTATTTTAACAAATTATTCAATTTTATTTATTTAATTAATCTGGTCTATTTGATTCATTTAAAACCTACCACCTCAAAAGCAGTTCAACCCGTTCACGGTCAGAGTTTCGCTAAGCCGCGTTGCGCCCGATAACGTACCCTCTCTTTTATTCGATGTCAGAAGTGGGTTCCACTTTTAAATCGATTCGTTTCAAAACTAAACATGAGTTTCAGCTGTTGCCCGAGGACACTGCTATAAAACCCGCCCGCTTCGAGCCCAAAATTTCGCCCATTTCCGAAACTTCCACATCCCCCGCTTCGCCCGTTGTTTCAAATCCCCCGCTTTGCCTTCCCGCGACGATCTCGTCGCCCTCCATCGCCGCTTCTCCGTCGCCGATTGCCTTCGCTCGCAGCACCGACGCTGCCGATCATCTTCGCCAGTCTCCTCGCGGACGGCAAAGAAGGCTGTAGGAGCGATGAAACGGAAGACGCCATTGGAACTTAGGGTACAGTTTGGCCATGACCCTTTCTTTTGCTATTCTGTACCAGTAAACCCGATATATGTTCCATTACTAAAGGACATAGCTGGTTGTCGTTTTTTTTATTGATTCCTGAAGTTTTTTTTTTACTGGAATTTCTGTTCAATACTATCCTTTCAACAATGTAATGGTCAATCATCGATTTTTCTCTTTTGGATCTCATATCTTCTGCTCTAAAACTCTGATCATTTTATACCTATTTTGTTTGTATTAATTCATTCATTCCTAGATCCATACCATATACCTGTAGGAATCATCAGTTTTTGCAGCCATGTCTATAACTCTTTAAATTAGTAGTTTTCTGTACCTCATAAGTACAAACATGCTAGTAGTTTTTGCATTTTATTTTGTTCTGGTATAATGTGGATCTGATTTTATGTGGCCTACTATATTTCCATTTTAACCCAGTTCACGGTAGATGAGTGACTAAGTTCTCCCTTGTGGAGATTTGAGTGTGATTTTAATTGTGCTTCTAGCAAAGTAATGAGATTTAAGACAATTGTTTCTCAATGTAATAGATTTATTAACATAATAACTTGCATTCAGGATCTGTTCGGTTAATGCTCATTTTAGACATTTATGCATCTGTAAATCATGGAGTGGACGTAGATTTCTTGTATGTCTAGTATTTTGTACTTTCAGTAGCAGATGGGGAGGATGCCTATAGATCCATATCCAATTTGGATCACATAGAGCGGACTTGACATGGATATATACATAATGGAATGTCGGTGTCTATCGTAGAAAATATGAGGTTATATATGATCTTATTGTTAGAGAATGAGATGTTGATGAGCTTTACCTACATGACAGAGTGAACAGTTGAAGCAAAGAAATTGTCAGATAATTGAAGAAAAATTTGTGCCTACTCGTCTTGCTTCAGAAAGGTAGGTTAACAAGCAAATTTTCATACATTTTAATATTGCTTAGCTGACTGCTTGGATTAGTATTGAGATCAGGAAAAGTGAACAGTTGAAGATTCAAAAATATTTTAATATTCGTGTCAATGAGGTTTATCCTATTAAGAAGTCAAGTGAAAGATGCAGAGTTTTATACGAAGATGCAATGGCCAAGGTTTGAATTCTCATGCATTAGCAGTAAGTATTCAGCTCTAAAAGTTATTCTGATGAGATTACTACTTTCTTTTTCCCTCTAAAACAGGATTTCTTGAGTGTTAGTGGATTTCCTAATGTTGTTCTTAACCCTTCTGGTCCTTCTTTACAAACTGAGGGCAAAACATCAATTTTGTGGTATTGCTTGTTCTTCTTGTCGCTCAATTATCTATATTTAGTTGGTTGCCCCTATCAAAGAATTTATTAATTGAAGTCAAGTTCCTTCTTTAATTACAGTGAAAATGTGACTGGGTTAAATGAACTTGAAGGTGCTGATCAATCATGCACAGATAAGAGTTTTCAAGGTTTCCGGAAGATTGATAGATGTAGCCAAAATATGCTGCGTAATGTTGTTGAGCTTCATCTGGGAGACGAGACCCTTGCAACTTCTGCCAAAATTGATATGGTACATCCTCAAATTTGCTACCTTTCTAAATTATGCTTCAAAGCCTTGTTGACTTGATGTATTTCATAGGAAAAAGCACTTAGGAGGTTGGATGTTCATCATGTTCCTGCCAGCTTAACTATGGTGCCTGTTGGTCCTGGAAAAATGGACAATCATCCTTCAAATTCAAGTGCGTTTGGTTCTGAATTTGAGATGCCAGGTCCTAGAACCACTTCTGCATTTGAGATGCTGGGTCCTAGAATCCCTTTTGATTTTATCCTGAAAACCAGTGTACGGTTGGTTTCTTCATCATCTGTTAAATGGTGGGTGCTATAGTTGGATTTCTTAGATATTCATTCTTTGTAATATGCAGCAACTGTAAACATGCTGAGCGTACAGCCAATAGGATAGCGATCCTTTGTATGGCCAGTTATATTCTTTTCAGTTTCCTAATTATGATTCTAGTTTATAAGCAAATGGCACAATATCGATATCCTAATTTAGTTGTCTTTTGACCATGTCTTTTTTTGTAGCTGATTTTATTTTTTTTGAAATATTGAGATGCAGGTTCAATCTTTACACTTGTTATTCACATTAGTGTCTAGCATATTTTAATTACTAAAATTTGATACATATGGAGCTTAAAATAATA
Source organism: Kaempferia galanga (assembly GCA_037974795.1). NCBI lineage: Eukaryota > Viridiplantae > Streptophyta > Magnoliopsida > Zingiberales > Zingiberaceae > Kaempferia > Kaempferia galanga. The sequence goes on along the minus strand of JBBPFP011149377.1, from coordinate 8,461 downwards.
CTTCTTTGCATTTATTAACAACGACGTATTTGTTTGGTTTGTTTCTTTGCTCTAGTCAAACTAATTCGCAACTGAATGAGTGTGATGTGAAAATAAGGTATGACTGTCTTAATGTGACGAAAATATACACCTATGTTATGTATTTACTTGTATATATTATCTACTGAATACCTGATGTGGAAGTTTATATTCGATGCCTCTCTCCTTACTATTTTGATGATGCAGGCACGTTGACAATTACTTATGCCCCTTAAAGAGATTCCCGATAGCTTTTTAGTATAATAAACTATCTGCAATATTTTGCATGAACTTGTTTTGTGCTCACAGTTTATCATTTGATTCTTTTGATGAACATGTATATCTGTGATCAGAGACACGAATTGTTCCAATGTCAGGTAAACCCGTTCCAACTTGGCCGACCACTCAGGTTGGTTGGGTGAACTTGTGTTTTTGGCAGTTCTGAGCATAGAAGCAAATGGAACTGGCACTCTGATCGGTTGAGTTTTTTTGGTCGAATCAGTTTTTCTACTTTGGATTCTATTGCTGCTGGATAGTTCTGGAATACCATAATTATTTTCTGTATACTTAGCGTTGAAATTTGATTCTTTCTCTATTCATGTCGTATCTTGGTGAAAAATAGTTTCTTTCCCATGCAGGTGCCACGGGTCATTTGCAACCCCTCCAATTGATGCAAGCTGTAATCCGTTCAGCTCGTCGTCTATAGATGGTGCTAATGCCCAGGTGAAGTTCTATAAATCACTTCACTCATGGGTATATCCTCAGTCTTCTCTACCTGCTTCAGTTGTGTCAGTTTTAGCTTCATCTGGTGGAAAGGAAGGTCAGTTCATGAACCATTTCTCTCTTATTTTTTTAATATAGTATTATTATTTTTTCTTAGACCACTGGCTTTTTTTTGTATTATTCTGACATTTATATCCACAATTTTCTAGAAGCACACTTTTGGCTGAAAAGGATGCAGGATTGGGAAGACTCACTTCGAAGCCTATACTACATGCTAAGAAAGAACATTTGTAACATGTTTTATGGTATATTGCTAAACTTTAATCATATTGATTTTCCGCCATCTTTAACCAACTTGTTATATCATTCTGAGAAATTTCTTGCATTTGATCTTTTTCATTGAATCAGTTAAATTACAACTTGAGGAATATATAATGCATTTGCATTTTGCTTCTTCTGGTGGCACTGATGTTCCTAACTCGAGTAAAGAATATAGAAGTTTACATGGTTTTGTTAGTCCAAATACATCTCTCTTTGTTGTTCCTACATTACTGTGATTCTGAAGAACTATTCTTTTATGCAATGACCATTACCCGAGGTCACTGCATTGTTACGATAACCAAGAGTTACATGAGAAGAGGTCTAACTAAGAGCATCAGTCATCTAGATTAGAACATTATAGAAGCTTACATTTGGCAACCAACTTTGAGTCCATTGGCCTATCAAATAGAGATGCCTATTTTTAGCTGGTACTCTAACTCTCCAAAGATATATGATCTATGGATGGCATAAGGAGAAAGAAGAATAGAGGATGCTGATCGGAAGGATTAAGCTATTGAAATTTGATACCTTGGTCCAAGCAAACAGAAAAGAGTGCAGGAAAATCATTTCCGAGCATTGAGGCATCCAATAGATGGCTGTGTTGAGCAAGATGATTTGAAAATCTCAAATCCAAAGCTTAACTTACAAAAGTCTCTATCCACCCAAATATTTCTCTAGATGAACGACCAAGCCGGTCCAGAATGTCTAATTCCCAACTTCTGTCACAAAGTCACGCTGTACCACAAATTTCCAAGATAAGCCAAAGTTTGTGGAGAAAATCCATCCCTATTTACATAACTAAGCTAAATTAAATTCCTTCGAGCTGATAGCATCAAGGTTGCCAAAGCACACAGGAGCAGAAACTTTGCTCCACTAGGAAAGGAATCTGATGGGTTATGACTTGGGTTTGACGATGATGCTAAAAGAAGTTTCTTTAAATAGTGTTTAAATGATGCCTCACCAAAGTGGGTGGACAACAAGTGAAATTAGGATTCTATTAACAAGTGCGAGTCTACAATCTGCGGAGAGAAAGGATTTCTGCAGGACTCTAGTCTCCTCTCTACTCTAGCAAAAAATTTATCCCATTATTCCTTGCCTGTTTGTTTAAACCTAGCTGAAGGCTAAGGTATGTCAAAGGAAAGTGTTGCAATAGACATCTAAAGATTCATCTAAATTATCATCAATATTCATTCCCGACCAATGTAAATGAACAATTTGCTCATGTCAATCTTCAAGCCACTGAAGAAAGTGAACACCACGACTAGAATATGCAAATTCTTTACCATCGAATGCTTAGCTCTAGAGAACAATACGGTCTCATTTGTGATTGTAAAATATAAAAAATGCCGTTGTAACAAGATTGAACTACTCCCTCTAGCCTCCTTGTCCTTCAAAAGTACTCCATGGAAGACATCAATCAAAAGAATAAAAACTAAAAAGGTATGAAGAAAAACTAAAAAGCAAATCAACCTTGATCAGGTCCCACGAATCTCCCTTGGTTTAAGAAGTGATGCACATTAAAATGTCTTCAATTTTATATGTTATTTGACTTTATAATGATTTGATTATGCATCATCAAATAGTGTGATTTTCAGCAAGTCAATTTCTATTTGCTGTGTGATATTGATGGTTTTGGTTTGCTTATGTTGCTCTTAACTGTTTTTTTTCTTACACATTTCTGACTTTTCCTAATTAGATTCAGAATTGCATTCTCCTATGTTGCATTTGATTCTTGTGAAAATTGCAGTTTATACTGTGCAGTTTGTGGCTTTATTCATTGGTGGCAACTTATTGGGGAAAAAGAAGCGCTCATGTATTGCTTACGTATCACAATCTACACGTGGTCTACGATCCTTGCTCAGAAAAAATGTATGCTCATCTATTTTACTCTTCGGCTTAAACAGCATTTGTTATCATTCTATCTGAGTAACTCATTTTATCTTGTCTTTACCTTCGAGTTGAATCTTTTAAATTGCATAAAATATTTTTATGGAACATGGTGCTTTAGTCAGACAATGGAGAATTTTTTTAATTATATTCATTTTGAGTTTCTGTTGAAAATAAATAACTAGCATTAGTATACTGATAACATTGCATTCTAAAATAATATTTAGAAAATAAATTTTACCATGCCACTCGGTGGTGTTGAAGTGGAGCAATCAATTGATGACGACTTGGTTGAACTCGTAGAAATTGAGAAGGCAAAATTGGGCCAGGTACCCAGAATATCCTTTTGGGCACTGTTATTCTTTTATTACTTCACTCGAGTACGATCCTACTGTCTGATTGTTCTGTAGATTTTCCATCTGAAATCCTCGACCGAGGACGTGGATAACACGCCTCGATCCCTCCTTTCATTTAGTGGACATGAGGAGGTCCAATCTCTATATGATATCCTAATAAACTACAGGTATGCAACTAAAGGTCTCTTCAGTTTGTAGTAGTGAAGTGCAGGCTTAAAAGAAATTCTTGCCTTGCTGTGTTCTTCAGGAAAACCTTGAATTCCTTCACTGGTTCAGATGTTCCTGTCTTGTTTGCACCTGTCCCATTCCAGAATGCAACTTTACATGTTCCAGAGGTAAAAAAGTGCATTCAAACATTTTACCATAAGTGTTGCAGTCATGATTTGTCTACTAGTGCTCACTAAATGCTTGTATTGAATTTTAGATGACGTGTAAGGAGATAAGGAAAGCTGATATGATCTTTCCATCGTCTAGTGTCTCACATGCTAATGATACAGAAACTACACCAGGTCTTGGTGGATTTTGTTTTAGCGTTGAACTTAAGGATGCAATTATTCCACCATGGGTCGTCTATGGTGTTTGGTCTGCGATGAGCGCCGGGGGGACGAGTTTCCGGTCTTTGTACGTTAAGAATCTGCAAATAAGTTTCTGCATTTTGCATGAATTTCATGTTTGTTCGTAAGGGTTTATTTATTATGTATTTCGTGCCACAGCTTGAAGACTGATCCTTTGTCACTCGGCTTAAATGTTGCCCTTAAATCTGTCTGCTCTGAAAAAGAAGTGCCCGAGGGTGATGCCTCTGGCCTACCTGCTGCGATTATGAACCCTTCTCTGAGCGGTGCGGCACTACAGCAGCTCAATTTTTCTGATGGTGTATATACAGCTAACATCACACCCATTCTTTGATGAGTAAAAAACCATGACCGGTAATGAACAAAAGTGTCTTCCTGCAAGTGAGCAAGTGTTTATTTCCTTAAATTTGGTCTTCTTATTCTTGGGTCACTGGTGTTTGACCTGTCTAAGCTGGAGCAGCATTCCAAGCTTTTTCATGCAGCAAATTTATGTATTTGATTGCTTGTATCTTATTTTGCAATTCTCTATCTAAAGCCCTCGAAAGTGTTTCTAACTCTTAGATTGTGAAAATGTCTCTAACTTTTAGTCATGTCTCTAACTCTTAGACATTTGTTACTTTCCATCATTCAAGCACTTGACCATTCTAATCTAGGCTTGGATTAGCACAATATTCTATGTTTGCACAGATGAAATAGATAAATAGATGCTCAGAGGAAGCAATTATTTTGAAATATGTAAGAAGAGATAACAACTCCGAGTTGAGTGTCTAAACTTCCCAAACTACAAAGGGCACGAATGTGTAACCCAGATTTTATTGCTATTACTAAGCAATAAATAATAAAAGACAAATACTAATTGTAAAAGAAGTAACTATTAACTCAATAACTGAAAGATGGAATGAATAAATGAATCATCAAAGTCACCTCCAACTTTGTTCTTTAACTTCGGAAACTAAGGAGCAAACGATCTTTGTGTGTTATTCTGATGATAACAGCATCAAAAAGATCATCAATTCTAGCAAGGTCAGCGAACAACTGAAGAACCAATTGATCAACTTGATCATTTAATCAGAGATAATGTAAGTGCTTTACCAATTATTAGCACTTTAAATCCCAACCGCGGAAATAGTCTGCCGTTCCCAGTAATCCTTTGCTTGCTTCACCATCTCAGCACGCTCACTCCGCAACCTCTCCTTCCAGTACTTTTTGCACCTAACAATCAGTTGAAGCAGATGACATACTTTAAGTTGATATGATACATTCGATAAGTTCATTAACAGTAATCACCTGTTCTTGAACAGGAGGTCCAGTTCTGTCATATGCACTGCATCCTTGTACATACCCACCTGGATAATGTTACCTTGTTAGAAGCAAATTCTATAATTGGTACTTTATACTACGTAGAACAAACAAGAATCTACTGAAAAAACAATGAACATTAAGAAAGCTGAAGAAAAAGTGGCTCGAGTTTGATCCAATTTGATTGACAAGGAGGATGTAAAACTAAATCTATAAGTGGGTTACAAGCATGGCCATGAAACCCATTGAACATACATCGAATGCATAAAAATAGACAATGCCATTCTGGCTTTGCATTTCAGTTCCTTGTCATAAATCAAAATACAATGAGTGATTACATGAGATGTAATCTCATGCTTCATGAGAGGGTGATCTTCATTGATCATAATGGTTAAATAACACTATCATAAACCATTGAAATAATGCAGCAAATGAAAGGCAGAAAGAAATGTAATCAAGTTACAATTACCGCTCTACAAACAGGACATTTGGCTGATTTAGGAGCTTCCTTGAGGCCTTGGAAGAGCAGCACAGAAGCAGCCGAACAAGCACAACCTTTACAAAAAAGATGACCACAACCTAATGCATACGGATTGAATACAATATCCTAGAAAACCAACAAAAACAACAGAATTGGTTAAACAAGGAAGTATCAAGATAAAAAAAAAATCATCATACCTAATGCTAAATAGATATTGAGCCAGAAAAAATAGAGCAGAAAAGTAACAAAGCAAATTGACTAAAAAAAGGTAATCGGTTAGAAAACCAGGTAGGGCATATGGATGAAACAAGATTTTTTGCAAGAGCTTAAGAAATCAAGACCAACAAAATGGAAAAATTATTCAAACATGCCCCGTATCAATGTAGTCAAAATTTGAGACCTAAAAGCTGAATGCCAACTCAGGTCTGCACCAGCAATCTGAAACAAAATTTCAAGTTCAAACTGAACTCGCAGAGTCATAATATTACAACTATGCTTGTTCTCTTTAGTCATTTCTGAGAATCATCATTAACTTGTAACTTTAGGCATCCCCAAAATGAGATGCATGTAAGAGAAACAAAGTCCTGATCCTTAACAAGAAAAATACTCAAAATTAGGGTCCCAAAGAAGGGGAAAGAAATCTTACCAAGCAAATGGGGCAGATCAGGCTGTATTCATACTTCTTTGAATTTAAAAGGGTCATGGTCATTACAGCTTGTGTATCTGATAGATCACAAGAAACCTTGTTGAAAAACACTCCAGGTTCACCCATGTCTGACCCACTGAAATTTAAATAAAATGCACCCAGTTCTATCAGCCATGGTGACTGCAAAAGCTCTATTTGTTTGGCCTGCATCATAGTCTTGAAGTTTCTTCCATCAACAGAACCATGTACCTATGAAACACAAAGAGAAAGCATGACAAAGAACAAGGGAAAACACAGACTGTATTTGAAAACAGGAAACCAAGTGAAATTGGCAAGCTTGCAACTTACTTTGTCATACTTTTTAAGTATTTTGTTTATAGCAATAGCATTCATAGTGACATAATCGAGTAACATTCTTCCTTCTTGTATCATAAGTTGTTGATCATCAACAAAACAGTGCCACAGACGCCACACACATCTATACAATCCAGAAGAAATATGAAGGTTGAGGAGGCGTCTGACTCTTGAGCTAAAGCATTCGGCTATCTCTGAAGCTTCCTTAGTAAGCTCAGTAAAGAACCTTTGATTACATGCTAAAGTGATAAAAACAAGTTAGCAACATTATTAACATATCAAATCCAGTTAGAATGACAAGTATCAAGTTTTAGTATTTTTTTTCAAAATTTATATGTGCACTCCAGGTGTTGGATTCTTGTTGGCTGAAGGTTTTATTACCTTGTGTTAAATCAAACCCAAGGTATTTTAGTGATTACAAAATGTGATTTATTTTTGAAGTGTCAGCGGGGAGGTCCTCATCAATCTCACATTGCCATAAATATAAATGGATGGTGTTCATTTGACATCCAAGGAAAATAACGGCACATCTAAACGTTTAGGAAGGCAACAAGGTCAGATATAAATAGGGGAGTAGAAGCAATACGAGTGAACAACAAAAGTTCACTCAATATTATTCTAGAAAGACGAGTTTATACAATACAAACTTCTCTATATTTCCTATCATAAACAACTGTGAATGAGATTGGAGCAGAAGAAACAAAATCTACCGAAGTACTGATGAAAAAAATGCAGAAGCCAGGTGGATTTCACTTCACCTTGCAAGCTGTAACAAAATGCACGCAAACTGTGAACTAAAGAAACAACAACGATAATACTACTCTTTCATTATTGGTACTAAAAGGCCGAGGTACGAACACCATTGATAAATAAAGTGGTTTCTTCATACTTCTTTAGCAAATGCAACGGGTGGTATTAAAAGAACTGCATTGGTGGCAGTGCAATATACTTATGACACAAACCTTCAGATTTAATTGAGATTGTCTGAAAAAATAATATAATACTTCAGTTCATATGAATTTGCAATCGTCAATTACCAATCCAAAGTAAACTAGACTAGCTCATTGGGAAAGAGGGCATACATGCACAAGAATCACATTGGTTGCACACCGTCAGCAGCTCGCTGTCCTCGCGTCGTTTACTAACGTTAATGGCAGCACCACCACCATCGCTCAGAGAGCGGCAGATCCGACAGCTCTTCAGCACCTTCTTGAGGCGCTTATACTCGACATGTGAGCATTTGTTCAAAAACTCCTCCTGTTCTCCATGCAGATACTCCGTGAACGTTTGCCCAAACTTCATCGCCGAACCGCCAAGACCCGCATGCGCCAAAGATGAAAAATACTGGAATGGAAAATCATATTAAGCCGAAAGATCGTCGCAACTCACAAGCATACAAAGAATCGAGATCAAAACTCTCTTGCACCGCCGAACAAGAAAAGAGCGATTCATCATCCATAACGAAACGAAGAGTCCCAAAATCGAACGTCGATCGCAAGGATGACGGACAAAAGAAAAGGCAGAAACACTTTACCGTTCGGATTGGATCACGGGATCAGGAGTCCCTCTCTCCCGGACGATGAAGGAGATTAACGAACGAGAAGGTGGAGAGCTCGGCGAGATTCGAAGACCTAATCAAGGTTTCGCCGGCGGATAAACCTCGAGAGGATTCAGGAGAGAAGCGAACAAACGAAAGCAGAAGCGAAACCGCTCTCTCTTCTCCCGAACTACGTCCTACGTGTGTGTCGTATGATCCTTTCCCAAATCTTCCATAATTTATTGGTTATTTTGGATTTACCTCTGC
>JBBPFP011149163.1:0-11536 GCA_037974795.1 Kaempferia galanga | reverse complement strand
TCTACCATCATCCAGAATCTGAAGGAAAACATTGAACACATCAGAATGTGCCTTCTCAACCTCATCAAACAATATAACTGCATAAGGCCTCCGGCGAACAGTCTCAGTCAACTGCCCTCCCTCTTCATATCCAACGTAGCCTGGTGGGGCTCCAATCAATCTTGAAACTGTGTGCTTCTCCATGTACTCACTCATGTCTATTCTCACTAAAGCTTCTTCTGTGTTAAACATATAAGAAGTAAGCGCTTTTGCCAATTCTGTCTTACCAACTCCAGTGGGTCCCATGAACATGAAACTAGCAATTGGCCGGTTGGGATCTGAGAGACCAGCTCTAGACCGTTGGATAGCCTCAGAGACAGCTTTCACGGCTGGGTCTTGACCAACAACTCGCTTGTGAAGCTCTTCTTCCAGATGCAGTAGTTTTTCTCTCTCAGATTGTTGCAGCTTAGATACCGGAATACCTGTCCATTTGCTGACTATTTCTGCAATGTCATTTCCAGTTACCTCTTCTCTAAGCATTGATTTGCCTGAACTTTGATACTCAATTAGGTCCTTTTCGGCACCTTGAAGTTGATGCTGTAGGGAATTAAGGCTTCCATATTTTAATTCAGCTGCTCGGTTAAGATCATATTCACGCTCTGCCTGCTGGATTTCTACATTCACCCTATCAATCTGTGATGAAAGATTAGTCAGAAACAGATCGCATTAATGATTTTAATCCGAAGTAATAACTAACTCATTGGTTGAGTTCTAGAATATAGTAATTTGCATCTGGAAAATCCAAAAGCTGTGAAGAGAAACCAAACAATATTAATATTACTCAGCTCACAGGACGTATTATCTTGGAAAAGGAAGCTGTTTTTACAATAATTTAAGTGAACTATTAATTGCAGATCAGTATTCCAAGTTCTAAGCAGTGGAAACTAGAAAACGTCATAAATGATCAGAGCAGGACATCTAGAGGTCATTTTTAACCATTCAGGAACCAGTAGTCAGAGATCTCAGTTCTAATGATTTAACCCCTTTATCAAATAGCTTTCCAGAAGAACTACAACCTGCAGGCTACAAACAATATCTCATAAAAGCTAAATGCATCCCTACATGCAGGTGGACCAATGCTTACTTGGGCCCTCAAGGCCTGCAATGAATGTGCTTTATCAACTAGGGAGAGTAAGAAATGCTGTGTCATACAAACCTCCTCTTTTATTGATTGAATTCTTGTCATTACTGCTTTCTCATGCTCCCACTGCTCAGTAAGTTCAGCCTGCTTCCCTTTCAACATTGAAAGCTCTGTTTCAAGGCGGTTCAATCTATCTTTTGAAGCTTTATCAGTATCATTAGTTAAAGAGAGCCGTTCCATCTCTAACTTCAACACAGACCGATTAATTTCATCAAGAGCAGTTGGTTTAGATGTGATTTCCATCTTTAGCTTCGCAGCTGCCTCATCAACCAAGTCAATTGCTGTAGTAAAGAGTAATTTGAAAATTCATAAATGTAGCAGATAAGAATGTGATTTTGGTTAAGAATTGTACAGTAACATATGAAGGATTTATTTACCTTTGTCTGGCAAAAAGCGGCCACTTATATAGCGATCAGAAAGAATAGCAGCCTCCACAAGAGCACTATCAGATATGCAAACACCATGATGAAGCTCGTATCTCTCACGCAATCCACGTAATATTGATATTGTATCTTCTACTGTAGGCTGATCAACATAAACCTGCTGAAAACGACGCTCCAAAGCTGGATCTTTCTCAATATACTTGCGATATTCATCAAGTGTTGTGGCACCAATGCAGCGCAATTCTCCACGTCCAAGCATTGGTTTCAAAAGGTTACCTGCATCCATGGCCCCATCTGTGGCACCTGAAGAAGAAAAGACAATATTAATCTCTTGGAATTAGTAATCCAACATATAAGTTGCTCGAGTATCAACTTGAAATGCAATACAGGAGTATACAATAAAATGAAATGTTGGATCATCTGAAACCAACTACATGTGTCATAATGAAGGTTCGACATGAAAGAGATTGGAAAGGAGTTCATTGGAATCTCATATGTAACCTATTCATTTTTCACAAGGAACAAACACTATTATGAAGCAAACATGAAACAAGTTGACAAGACCCCAGAGCTGGTATTAACCACGTGTAATTGTACTCCAACCGACTAACAAAATATTGTTAGTATTTTATTATTCATATACAAAAAATCACCCTGTCTATCTTCCCATAATAGATGAAACTAGAAAGTTTCACCATGAAAATTTTTAAAAGAAATATGCCACCAATTAACAGACACAATATGTTATAATTAAACATTCTACGCACCTGCCCCCACGACAGTGTGGATCTCGTCAATGAAAAGGATTATCTGACCATCAGATTCAGTCACTTCTCTTAGTACAGCTTTTAGTCTATCTTCAAATTCTCCCCTATACTTTGCCCCAGCAATGAGTGCACCCATGTCAAGGGAAATCAACTGCATGCAAGGCAAAATCTTAGTTTGTTAAGCTTGATCTGGCTTGTTGAAAGAGGAAAAAAGAGCTGGATTTCAAAGTGACAAACAGATAACGTAGCTAACTTTCTCAAACAAATCTGTCTTTGAAGTTTATAGTCCATATCAAGTCAGCAACGAAATTAGTAAACTTGGTCATGTACGAGATACTAGGCCAAGAAATAAATAAGATTAGAAATCCTCTAGTCATGGCAAATAACTTCTTTTTTTTTTCCATCGGATGCATCTTCAAGCAACCTATATCTGTACCACGAGGAGCCAACAAAAAATTACTAGGATGAATCAATTCCTTGTATAAGTTATATTATGCAACAGAATCACCATTTATATCAATATGAAAAAATGGTAATTAAGAAAGTGAACAATCCAAGAACAGATTTCCAATCAGGAAGGTTTTACTAATCAACTCAGCAACATCACATAATGCAGTTTTTTATTATTTGCAATTCTGCAGTGATCTACTTGAGTAAAGAAAGAACATGGGAGATCTAGCCATCCAGTGTAGCACACATGAAATTCACAGACTACATATTTCACTACCTTCTATCTAATAAAACTTTGTATAAATGGGTTCTTATTTCTTTTCCTAGAGAAGAGAAATGGAGCTACACTTACCCTACGGTTCATAAGAGCCTGTGGAACATCTCCTTGTACTATCCTTTGTGCAAGCCTGATTAATAAAAGAGTAGCATTATTCCTTTTTTCTAGTCATTCAACAGGAAAAGGTTGGAGATTATATTATCCAATTGAGTTAAACACATTCTGATAAATTTTCAAATATTATGGAAAAGAAAAAAACCAATCCTACCCTTCTGATATAGCAGTTTTTCCTACACCAGGTTCACCAATCAACACAGGATTGTTCTTCGTTCGCCTTGATAAGATCTGTATGCACCTACGAATTTCATCATCCCTTCCAATGACTGGATCAAGTTTTCCTTCACGTGCCATAGAAGTCAAATCTTTTCCATATTTCTCTAATGCTTCATATTTCCCCTCAGGATCTGTTATAAGGAGTTGTTTTCCAACATTAGCCTCAATAACTCCAACTGAAGTAGATTAAAATATAATCTTCACACTAGAAAGTGCTTAATGCAGTTTCAGAAGGTATTAAGTCTTGAACCAAGATTCCAAATATTTAACAATCACAAAATACAACTTTGATTCATTTAATAACATAGTTATTCCAATTGTTATGATTTTAGTTGATATTTTTTTTTTCTTTATCAAAAAGCGTTCACATTAAGATGTGTATCTGATAGTCAAAATAAGTATCATTCATCCAGCATGTAACATGTTGAAGACAATAGAAAAGAAAAAACCTAGAAGGAGGTTTATCCATATTTTTGGAATCTAGGAGGACATTCTCAAAAACAGGGTTCATGACAAAATTGACATTAACTTCTACAATTGAACAACCCATCAAAATATTCAATTCCAAGCTAATTATAGAAAACTACATAGGTTGAGAACACACCTGATGGCATTGTAAACTCTCACTATTATCCCACAACAACCAGAAATGGACTAAATTGGTTATCTAAATATTTCCAATGCCCATTCCTATCTGGTTTCTAGCAGAATCTCCCTATGTAAGGATAAGAATCCTTGTACTGAGATAAATAGTTCCAACCAGAAAACTATCTCAGTAATGTGATAAGTCTACAATTTATACCACCAGCCTAAGTATCGGTCGATAGTTATAATATAGCCTTGTTTAACCTTTATTGTCAATCAGTGCACAATTTCTAATAACAGAATTAAATTAGGGTTACACACACTGAAAGTTAGATAAGGTTTAGATATTGAGGAAACTACATATCATTTGAAAAAGTGGTAAGAGAAAACCAGCAAATGCAGAAACGAAGAATAACTTACCAATATGCTATTTTACATACAAAATATATAAAGGGTCAAGTATAGAAATGCATGACAGGAACAGCAACAAATAACTCCTTACGAGTCTATAACCAGATTAGGGAAGTTTATGTATCATAAAAATAATGAAATATGTTATGCTGATAATCATGATAAAGAAGCTAAGAAAATCTACCTTGGTCAATAACATTTTGCTGTCCCCGTATAGCCTGAAGAGCAGATTTTAAAGCATTAAATGAAATTTGAAAATCCTTGAGGAGTTGTTTTCCAAACCGTGGATCTTCTGCAAAACCAAGTACAAGATGTTCTACAGATACAAAAGAGTCACTACATTGCTTCTTGTATTCTCGGGCTCGCTGAATTAAAGCTTCGAAATCTCGACCTAACATACTGCCAGCAGATTCATGCAGGACCTGACAGAACCAATATAATGGCAAACAATAAAGAAAGAAATATTAGGGAAAAAAGAAACAAAATAATCATCAATTGATAGAAATTCATTCACAATCATAACAGTGCAACTTGATGAGAACATGCATCAGAAAAAAACCCATAAAACTACAGGTCTGGCTAAAAAAACAAGATTCCAATTGAAGTAAATTAAGGGGAGAGATCCAGTATAGATAATTGGCTAGTAAAAATAAGTAGAAGAGACAAAGAAGTACCAACCACCAGAAGAAACACCAATCACTAGAAGAAGCTACCATCTTTTATCAATTTACTAAATGTGTGTAGAAGATTAATATAATAAACAGACTAAACTGCCAAAAAGGGGGCAAAAATTCAAAACACTACCTTAGGCTGCCTCTGGATGAATCTATCGGTAGCTTCTAATAGCTTAGTATTATCAACTCCTGACTTGGAAAAGATGCGACGTGCAAGCCCATTTTTTTGCTCCAACAATGATTTCATTAAATGTTCTGTCTCCACTATCTGATTTTTGCTTCCTTTTGCAACTTCTGGTGATGAAACAATAGCTTGCCAAGCCATTTCAGTGAATTCTTGTTGAGTGATCTATCAAGAATGAAAAAAGGGATGAGTCTTTTGTCTCAACTTGAAAACAAATACTGATATAAGGCAGTATCAGTTGTAGTTTCATTGAGAAGAAACTAAATGACGCAGATGTTCCACAGAAAACAAAAGTAGCAAGGATAAAACCAATTAAGCCAGTAAATCAGAGGTTGATAAGAAATGTTTGAAAGACGTTATTTATTAACATTTAACATATAATAAATTGAAAGATAAATCTGGGCAATCAAGTATGTTTCCGTGTTTGATTTTGCTAGGCTGAGAAGTAAGAACTAGAAAACATTGTGAAAGTGAAATATGCTAATATATAGTCCTTAATGATGGGATAGGCAAACAACAAGACATTATGAATGAAACACGCAAAATTCGAAAGTTTAATTATCAAATGGCACGTAGATTGTAAAGTTTAATGACCAATTTACCCTCGTCTAATACATCACATGCAAGACAGAATGATTCATTACTATGTTCGATTATTTTCCCCAAACCATAATGTTAATCGCTCCCGGGGGCGCTCGGAATAATAAAAAAGGTGTCGATTCTCCCATAAAAAATAGCAATGCGATTGAAACCATAAAGCATTGCGTGTCTGTATAAGCAGAATTAGGCTATCTAGTATAATAAATCAATAGAGACACGTATAAACTACGAGTTGGTAAAATAAAGCAGCTACACTTATCAAAATCTGCTTCGATAAATAGATCGAAAAACCAGTATAATCATGTAAACAAACAACAGCAACCGGAAACTAGAAGTACCTTTCCATCCTTGCGAGCTTCACATCTCACGACGACAGACCTGGATACGGTTCCCGAGCGCCCGACCCTCTTCGACAGTAAGAGATCTCTCTTTTTCCCGATGATTTCCGGCAATCTCAAGGCCCTGATTGTCTTGCCGGAGGACCGGCTCCCGGAGGAGACAGATAAGGGAAGTAAGCTGCAGAATGGGCTCCAGCAGGCATTCGATGGCGGAGGAAGGAGGCGGAGACTAGCATTCGTCGTGCATAACACAGACGTCATGGGTAGGATCCAGCGTTAATTTCGTCTCCGGCGGACGATTTGAACTGGCGGAGCCCAGTGGTGGAGATGGGGACTTTTAAAGAATTCCAGAAGGTACGTTCGAGACCGTAAACGACGAATAAAGCGTTGTCGCGACCCCAAGCAATAGATATAAACCGTACGATCTTGATCGAACGGCTGTTTGCAATCATTTAAAGCCTTTACATGAAATCCAAATTTCTGGGTGGAAGAAAGGAAAAAATGTCCAACGTAAAATTCCGAAGAGAAAGCACGAGGGAACGATACAAATCACAAATCACTCTGAGAGTGCCGGCGGACACAGGAACTGCAGGATCACGATTTTGCAAAATCTTCAATTTTTTCACGATGCAACTAATTTACAAATTAAATTGTGTTACGATTACGAAACACATAAATTTGTTCCCTTCTCAACTTTTAACACAAGTCAGACCATTTGAAGTTTTTAAGTGTAACAAAATTACTTTTCAGAATGAATCTTAGCACAAGCAATTTTCCAATTATTCTTCACATGCCATCAAAATCATAAATTTATTCTCTTTATTCTTAAATACCTCTTCCAGCCTTGTTCCACTTCGATTCATCTAAAACTCTTCCAACTAGGCGGCTCCTCTACTGACCCAACACCAAAATCCATCAACTACACAAGCAAATTGCCCAATCAGTCTCAACAATTCAAATCTGTGAACCCTTCACACTCATTGTAGCTACGCTAACTGAACTAAACATGCCCAACCAACCAAAATCCCAATCGGGCCTCCATTCTAGCGCTAATGGGCTTTTATAATCTGTTATAACTTACCATAACAAATATAAATAAATTAGACAACCTTTTGCACACTTTTATGCACAACTCAGGTCTTGCTTAAACTTTCGAATTTAGGGCAAAAAACAGTTGCTAATCAGGGAAGGCTAGAGTTCAAGACCTCAAGCGTCACTGCAACTCGCTATTAACTATAATCATGGAAATTTATTTGAAGGAACACTGCTTGCAATCATTAAAATTGTACACCATTGGACATCAATAATGAAATTGGATGTAACGCAAGATCACTTGATCACCAAAGTTCTGAAAAGAAAAGTTCAACAATCTTCCGGCTACCATTAAGATAGAAAAGCCCAACAACCCAACGATGCTGATACTAACATCCTTCTTGTCAAACAAAGGTCTACTTGATCAAACAGGTGGCCCAGCCGTGAACCAGCAACACATCACAGATAAATTAATAGACTTAGGCATAGTTGAGACGGAATATGTCATTGAGCACATAAAAGCTCCCCTGAGGTGTTGGAATCAGATGAAACATCTACAAAAATAAGCACCATCGATTAACAAGTCATTGATTAATTAGATAATGGAACATACAAATAGAGATTAATTTTAAAAAATAAAGGATATAACAATTACCACTATAATAGACTAAAATTAACAATCAAGAACTAGGCTTGATGTTTTAAAACATTCTTCAATGTATAATGGAAGCAACTAAAGTGTTTAACATCTCAGGAATTGAAAATAATGCAAATGCAAACAAATTCATAGATCAAACAAACCAAAACGGAACAGCTCTTCAACAAATTTCTATAATCAAGTGATATAAACAAATTGCAGAATTTCATGCGTGGGTAAAATCTCGAGTCAAATGGCAATTGAAAGATCAATGAAAAATATGGCATACACAGAGAAAGGAACATGGGAAAACAGAGCAGTAGGTAAAAACATGTCTATTGAACTGAAGAAAAGCCATCATATCGTGGATGCTAACAATCACCAAATGGTAACTAATTATATAATTACCTGATGCTTTGTACATTTATATTAGTCATTAGCATTCATGTCAAACTGCAATAACAGTAACTCCGTAATTAAGCAATTTGCTGAAACTAAGTCAAAATTAATTCAGATAAATTTCTGTGTGTGAGAGGGAGAGAAAGAGAGATCAGCCCAATCATTCCACCTATGAAATGTTGTTCACGAATTGTTCCATCTAGTAATTTGAAACATGACAAACTTCGATCCCTTCAAGTATGGTTCACGTGGACCTTCTAATAATTTATTCATAACATGCAAGCCATCTCTTATGAGCATTTTGTAATTACACATTGCTCACAAAGTAACGGAAAATTAGGTAGATAATCTTAAGTAACAAAAGTATCTTAAAATGGAAGATAATTATTGCAGATATGAAGTAGACCTTGGCAATAACGTTATGCAAATTGGAAAATATATGGAGACAGAAAGGGGAAAATGCATAATGTAGATGGAATGCTCATAACTTTGCGTGTCTAACTCCATGGATCTAAAAGTCCTTGTTTGGACAACATGCAATAAAAGATTGTATGATAATGTTACAGCTAGAGCATTGGGAATGTGAAAAATGATTTACAAAACTATAACTTTAAATCATTATCTTAAACAATAGTACTAGATAAGCGAACAAACCATAAGCAAGAAAATTTCAGAAAGTGTATGCAAATGGTATATAGTCAACCCAAAACATAACTCGTGTTATGTGGAGGCATATGCAGTCAATATTACATTAGAAGACATTTTTATTGATATCTAATGTATTAATCACTTGTGAAACAAGTGTTTAATTTAACAATTAAGCATTGCAAGCTACTAAATAAGGTAGCCGAAGGCTCTAATGAATTTGGTTTAACTTAAATTAATTTAATAAAGCAATATGTATATGAAAACTCTATATGTCAAATAAGGTCGCTTTGTAGTCCCCTTCAAAATTCTTTTAGGTGGTCCCTTATGCATAATTAGATAAGTTCAGTAACAAGAAAAAATATGGAATTATTAAGGTGGATGGATATGAATATTGTAATAGTTTAGGAATCCCAAATCTCTATTGAATAAGGGGAAACTGATAAAAAAATATAATGTAATTACATAAAGAATAGATCCTTGAAATGAAGGCAAACCTATGATCCTGTTTGAATGTCAAATGCCCCTTAAGTAAGAGGAAATTTTATGAGACAATTGGTTTGATCCCGTGCAGCTCAATTAGGTGATAAAATAAGAGAAAATAATTAGAATTAATATAAATTTATTGAAAACGAGTAATGGAGACAAAAAAATCATTGGTCAATATAAAAATGATTTAATTGGTTTAAATATTACTTGTTATATTACCATGAATGAAGTTCAAATGGGGGATTAAATTCATCTAGACATCCTAAATAGTTGGGGGATATAATTCATCTAGGCACTCTAAACATTTGAGACAAACACAGCTTAACAACAATGATGATTATCTCAATCAAACATACAGCTGGAATATGATCATGTAAAGATACAAGCAATTTAACAACTAAATCATGAACTCCAAAACTTTCGTATCCAACTAGATTCATCTGATCTCCACATATCTAAACCCTTTTTGATGAGATTTTAATCTTATAAGGAATTCAAGAGCCAAAACTTTCATATCCGACTAGATTCATCTGGATCTCCACACATCTAAACCCTTTTTGATGAGATTTTAATCTTATAAGGAATTCAAGAGCATTTACTAGCATATTAAACAATGACAAATGACGAGATTTTTCACAAGACAATGATCGGTAACATATGTAAATATTTGTGAAATTGATGCACGACAAAGGACTCAATTTAAGCCATCAGTAGAACGAAATCTAAAAAAGTGAAATTTAAAAAGCAAAAGAAGGCATAAAAATTTGTTTTTTGAAAGTAGACTGAATAAGAGACATAACACACATGGAATCCTAAGAAGGCCTACAAATAAGCCATCCAAAAATGTAATCATTTATCTATGACATGAATGCAACACATTTAGGTGGTGATCGAACCATCGAAATAGAAACAAACCCTAGAATGCACAAACGGGTAAAAAGAGAGATACCTGGCTGAACTTGAGGGCATGTTGCTCGCCAACGAGCTGGAGGGATCCGCTAACGAAGACAAGAACACCACCAGGAGGTCCTGAGGGTTGGCAATCGACAGTGGAGATGGCATGGGCGCACTGCTGGAAGGGGAGACTAGTGAGTTTCGTGACAATAGCAGCCGCACCCTGGATCTTGTCGCCCTCAAAGGTGAGCATGGAGCCGTCCTGGTAGAGCCCTCCGAGCGCCTGCCGGTTGCTGTCGAACGTCCGGTAGTAGTGCTCGACGAACGCCTTGGCGACAGCGTCAGGATCCATCGCTTCCGACGCCGTCAAAGGGGAAACAAGTGCCGTTTCCTCTTCCCCGTCTCTTAAATAGGCGAGCGAGAGGGCAAAGGAATGCGTAAGGATCACGCACCGGCCCATGTGTAATTTGGGCTACCCTATGGATAAATTGAAATAGGAAAATAATTTTTTATTTAGTTTCTATTTGATAAAGCTGATAAAATTAAATCAAAAATAGACAACTATATGTATAATTAAATCGTATTAATTTTAATATTTATTATGTATTTAATTATAGTGCCTATTCATTTTATTATTTATTACTTTAGGATTATTAATAAATATTATAATGATTAATAACTATTAATTAAATAATATATTATTTATTTTCTATTTTTTTAATTGAAAATTTTCATTTCCTACCAACTTAGCTAAATAGCATTTGCTAGTTGTGCTATTGGTGGTAAAAATGATTCGTTCATCTTCAGTGTCTCTATCAATTTTGGAAGAGATAAATCATATCTAATTATTAACTTTTAAAATTTAAATAGCTTATAGAAAAGAATAGACACCTGGCTACTGACTTCTCATTGAGAACCTCCAAATTTCGGGATGGCACTGCTCATTGCGATGTCGACCTCCAAACCTCGGGATGGCACCCTCCGTTTTCATAGATAATGGAAGATGGGATGGGGTTCCCTTCCTAATGAAAGCTGGGAAGGCATTGTATGCCTGACGGTAGGTTGCAAATGCCATTATGCATTTCTTGGTATTCGCTCTCGTATAAACACCAGCATAATTATCGATTTTATTAATTTATATATGAATATCAAAAATAACTATTGAATCAATTGATTTAGGATGGGCGACATGACTTTTGATAAATTACGCTGTCAAATCTGATGAAGCTATATGCTTTAAAGATTAATAACAACATTC
>JBBPFP011149054.1:0-11537 GCA_037974795.1 Kaempferia galanga | reverse complement strand
TTTACTTCGAAAAGGTTTTCTCAATTAAATGTATCCGGAACATGTATTTTAAATGTAAATGGGCATAAACGATTACTCATGTTTAATGAAAAGTATTATTTGATTTTAAAATTGTAATAAAGAAAGATAATAAATTAACATAAAACTTAGCTTACATGTATTTCTCAACCCACGACCCAACCCAAGCCCGTCACGGGCCAACCCGCGTGGGTTGCGGGCCTAGGTGGGGGTCGGCCCATGGCGGACTTAGGTTGATAAAATTCCAATCCAACCCGCTTAAATTGTTTAGCGGGGCGGCCCAACCCGACGGGTTTAACCCAAATCGATGACTCTACTAGTATTGTTCCAGTAGCATTGCTAACATCGCCTTTCGATTGTCTTTGAAAAGGTTGTCCCATGTCCTTCCCTACTACGGGATTCTTCCTTCTCTAGGAATTCCCCTACGCTCCTCCTGAACTTCTTCCTCTTCCTGTGTAACCTCCTCTGGCAACCACTTCTTCCGGTACTCCTCCCCTCTTTGTGAGGAAGGGGTTGCTAATTTGGATCAATGCTTGTTCCACATGGGGGCGACTTATCCCCTGATCCACCACATCCGCCTGCTGCCCCATTATTACCACCGAATCATCTTGAGGCAAATTTGGAAATTCTTGCTCTACAACAATGTTTTAAGGACCACTTGTTGGTGCTAATTGATTCCGAGATATATTTGCAACGTTAACTGACTTTTTCCTTGTCATTTCAGTGCAAGGAATAAATGTAAAAGATGTTGGGTTGGATTCCAAAGAGACTTCCTTGTGTGGCTGTGTTGTTAAACCCCTACCAAATTAAGTGTACCTTGCACCTTTGTACCCGCCGTCTTCCTCCCAATGCTCTGACGATCACCAGAGTAGATTATAGCAAAAAGAAAATACCCCTCCCGGGAAACTCGTGGGAATATACCAACCAAAAATCCCGTTCAAAAAGCAAACAACAGTATTACAGTCTTCAAAACCCCGAGCAGCCACGTTCCTCCTCCAAAACCATAGATTTGCCACCAAATACCACAAAAACCAACAACTCCACCTCAAAGAGGCGATGTCCCACCCTTCCGTCCCTCACCGTCGGTGGGGGAGGGATGCCACTCACATAAGTCTCCTAGTCAACTTCCAACCACCTTGTCTCAAGGAAAAACCTAGAGAGAAGGGAGAGCTTCTCTCTTTAAGTTATAAGCCATTTTTATCTCAATTGAACTTCGTATACTGCTTTTGTTCTAGGATAAAAATCCAAATTGATGGGGCATTCCAATCTTGAGAAATTCAAATACCTGGTGTAAATTTGACTTACTCCAGCTCAGCCTAATGACTAACCTCAGATAAATGTCACTTGTTTCAATCGAATTGATATTCTACCTATTGAACATATTGATATTCTTTATTTTTCTCCTTCCCACAAAAGATCTTTCTTTCTGTCTTCTTATAATTCATCCTGTATTTTAAAACCCTTTAGAAATAGAATGAGGCTAATACCTTCTATTGCTTTAAAAAACAACAACATCAAATACATCCAGATATCTTTATAATATCCTGTGAATCTTTTGTATGTTTTTGTCAACCTTCCATGTTTAGAAAGCTTTAAATGATTACCTTCATTGTGTATAGCTAGGAAACACCTAACTGTTCACAAATAGTTTACTAGCTCATTTAGAAGGCAAATTCAACTTAATATTTCTTTTAATTGTGGTGGCATGTGATGTATTTCAACATAGAAGCAATCTAATCCATACAGATTGGTTGTTTCCAACATTCTCTTTCTCTATCTTTCTTGAAGGTCATGTCTGATAACAAGCAGAAGAAAATGTAGGATATTTCATTTAAGTAACATGAAGCATTTAGCATTCAGGAATTGACGTGATTCTTCTAAACAATTCTCTATGTTAGTGTGGGTGTAAGAATTATGTCAGTCAGCAACTATTCACCAATAGTTCCATATATTTTCAACAATGCATAAACAGACATCAGTTGCAGAATAATGGAAATACAATACAATTCATACATGAGAGGCATGATTATCGAGAGTTTTATATACATACCCATTCCCAGCAAAATCAAAGCGAAACACACTGATCCCTTGATTGGTTAATGCAGAAGCAAGGCTAACAAAAATCTTTTCATCCTGAGTAGTATTCAGAAAATATCAGCAATTAATAACATAGAAGAAAATTCATTATTAAGTTGCTTGTTGGCATACAAATTTAAGAAATATAAGAACAAATTAGTTCCACTAGTTAAAAACTTCATTCCCATGGAGATCAATATAAAATGAAGACTATTATTGGCCTAAAGAATTATAAATATAAAAGAGAGTATATTTATAATATCTAAAACAGAAATATCAAATATATATCATCACTAACAAAATTCTTGAGAATATTTTTTTTGCCCCACCCAACCTCCACCCTCTCACACTCAAAAATATCAAAACACTGCTAAATTTTCAAACTATTGTCCTTTAAGAGGGGGAGGGTAGGGACAAAATAAAAAATTCCCACATTTCTTCAATTTAAACAATTGACTCAAGAATTATCTAGACACCAAGTTGCTAAACCTTTTAAAAAGGAAAAACATTGCTAAAAATAGTATGCTCATATTGTTTAATAGTCTAAATATAGACAACACTAGAAGGATCATTAATGTAGAAAGGGAATAAATTTCAAGTTTGAATTTTGATAATTATTCTAATTGTTGCTTTTTAATTGATAATGGGATAATTGAATTTTTTTTATTTTCTTAGCCTTTATTACGATAAAGATTTTAAAAAGTGGTATAGGCAACCACCTAGGTGATCATGGCAAGCCTCTGCTTTACCTATTGTGAAGGCGATCATGGCTAGGTGGGTGATTTAAAAATTGAGGAAGGCACTATCTAGGCAGCCTAGGCGGTCTACATGGTCATTTGGTTATATTAGAGAAATAGCGGGTTCAATGATGAAAAAAGGTCTAAAATGATGGGGGGAAAGTAGTTCAGTTCGCTAAATAGATGAAAATAGTGCAGTTCACTTAATAATTGTAATCCTTTCTCTTCTACTATACCAAGATCTGACTCCGCTTCTGACTCTAAAACAAACCCTTCTCCCTAACATCCAACGTCTCATACAATAAGCACCTACCTAGCCACATATGGTGACCACCAACCGCACACGACACCCCCACCACACATGATGCCTGTCATCCTCATTCAAGGCCTTTTTTCAAAACCCCTTCTTCACTCAATGCATTGACACTCTACAAAACCCCTCCTCTCAACACCCATCAATCGTTATGACTCTTTTCCACATGCATTACCCCCAAAAACCTACCCTTTCTAACACTCATTGGTTGCAGTGACTCCTCTACAAAGGATGCCTATCCATAGGCATTGAATATGACATCGTTGATCCATTGTTGTTTACCACAACTCCTCCACAAAGTCTCCACACGTACCAAATGTTCCTCTCCAATGCCCCTCCCTCCATAGTGACTCGTCCATAACAATGCATCCACAGCAATACTGATCCCTCTCCCTCCACAACATCCCTCCATAATCCATGAAATCCCTTCATCCACATCAGTAACCAACCACACTCCACAATAGCAAAGAACCAACCTTTGGTTAATTTTTTTTATTTTTCATTTTTTTTCTCCACAATAGTTTTACTTTCCATTTCAATCTCTAATTGTAGATTTTTGTTGTATCTTGTTTATTATTTAGTGAATTAAAGTATGAAAACAACCTCCACACACAACATAAAAGTTCTAAATGCTATAAACCGCCCAAGGCAATTGATCCATCTTGTAATTATAGATATATTCCTAATAAAAATGACATTACACTGTTAAGTCCAAATTCTGAGGGAAGACAATCAGAGTAAGTCTACAGCACTTAGCTCATGTCCAAGGTAATATTGTGGTTGTTAGAATGTAACATCTAAAGCTAAGAAAGTGATCATTGAATGCATGGAGTCAACAAAAAAGAATGACAAAACAAAATTTGCTTGATAAAGAAAGAGCTAAGGTAGAGAAAGGGATGAAGAAATACAAAAAGTGGGTAGTAAAAGATGAAAGGCCAATGGATCGATTCACAGCTAGTGATCTAGAAATGATTATGGCATCAATATCACAAAGTTCACCGAGGCAAAGTAGCATCAAAGATAAATTTGCCAAGGAAGAAAGGGTAGAGTTTACTAGTATGTTGCCAAATGGTTCTATGAAGAAGGTATTCCGTATTCCATTCATGAAGCCTTAAGTTTTTCCACACTATAGTATGCAATGGGTTTCCGGGCTATAAAAGTCCAACTCCTTATGAGATTGGTGAACAATACTTAAGAAATAAGTGGAAAAAATCTAAAATTTGCAAGCAGGATGCTTGGAAGAGAATCAATTGCAATATTATGATATATAGATAAGAAGAGCAAGATCATTATGCATTTGTACATGAGTTGATAATTAGGCACAATTTTCCTAAAGCCCATTGATGGACCTAAGAATTATACACTCATGAATACTTTTTTAAAATTGTTGATGAATGCATAAAGGATGTTGGAGAAGAGCATGTTGTTTGTAGTACCAGATAATGTTGCTGGAAATTTAGTTGTTAAGAGATTGATGAAAGAGGAATGCCCACACATATCCTAGTCCTCTTGTAGCCCACATTATTTATTTGATGCTGGAAGAGATTGGCAGGCGAAACCAATTAAGGATGCAGTTGAAAAGAACTTCTTTTCTCACTATGAAGTCTTATGAATGTGAGGGAAAAGTTTTCACTGTAAAGTATTATGTGAGGAAAAAAATTAAGGATAATATTTTCTTAGGATGAGTGTGTGTAGAGCAAATAGACTAGAAAGTGCTAAAGGCAAGAGAGCAAATGTTAGTTACTAAGGATTGTTGATACTGATAAAAGGCCAATAAAGGATGCTAAGAAAGGAGTAATGACCTTTTTTAAGAATGAAGAATCTTCTTCTTATAATAGATATGTGAATCCCATTGAGAAATATACAAAGGGAAAATTAGATAGTACTCTACATGTTGTTGCTTATTTCCTTAATAGATTTTACTATTATAAGGACTCCATCAAAATAGATGGAGTTAGTAGTATTATCATGGATAGTATATTCACATATGTAGAGATTTTTTATCCTGATCCTACCACTTAAGATGATGTGGTAAGCATAGAATTGAATACATATAGATGCATTTGGACCTAACATGTAACTCCTCTTGTATAAGAGGAATTAGAGTTGAAAGGATATGTGAGAATAGTGATGATTGTTTAATTGTGAATTTTTTTATTGAATATAAAACATTTTTCAATAAATAGATCTCTTGTAGATTCATAAAAGAGAAGGAAATAAGCATAGAATTGAATCCATATAGATGCATTTGGACCTAACAAGTAGCTCCTCTGGTATAAGAGGAATTAGAGTTGAAAGGATATGTGAGAATAGCGATGCTTGTTTAATTGTGAATTTTTTTTATTGTATATAAAACATTTTTCAATAAATAGATCTCTTGTAGATTCATACAAAGAGAAGGAAATAAGCATAGAATTGAATACATATAGATGCATTTGGACCTAACATGTAGCTCCTCTGGTTTAAGAGGAATTAGAGTTGAAAGGATATGTGAGAATAGCGATGATTGTTTAATTGTGGTCTTGTGGATTTTTTTTTATTGTATATAAAACATTAATCAATAAATAGATCTCTTGTAGATAATAGATTCATACAAAGAGAAGAAATTCCTAGATCACTTGGAGTCAAATGATGCTGCTAGTGCTAGAGAATGGATGAATGAAGATGTAGAAGAGAAAGTAATTCCAAGATTAGGTTACACATAGGAAATAGATACAAAAGCCTCGGGACTCTAGCAAAGAGAACATAGCAAATAGTTGCAGAAGCCGATCCTAGCAAGGAGAAGTTGGTCCTTCTATAAGGGAAGACTTTGAAGAAGAAGAAATTAATTATGAGGTTGAAAATGAAGAGAGTAATGAGAAAGAACTAAATGAAATTTTCTCCTCCCTGAAAGGACTAGACTTGATTGTTCCTTACACTATTCACTTATGAACTTATTTTATTGCAAACTTGAATGTAAGATTAGTTATCTTTTTCATAGTTTGATATTGTAGAAAGGATAGCTAATTACAAACTTAGTAGGCTCTTATGTGAATGCACAATCTAGAAAGTTATAAATTTTATCCAAAGATTGTAGAGAATATACATTGATCACTATTTAATGTAAGTTTCTCATACCTACACTGCTACACTTGACAACATGCTCAATTTTTTGGCAATTTTAAGTGTTTAGTGATGGCCTTCGGACTAAACATCTCAAGCACTTTTATAGGGATGATAAATCAGGTCTTGAAATTATTTATAAGGAAATTCCTCGTATTGTGTTTCAATAACATTTTAATTCATAATAAGAAACATAATACCTAGCAGGACGCATTGGCCATGTCCTTAAGAACCTTAGGGTTAAAAGGTTATTTGTTAATTTAAAGAGGTGTTCCTTCTTACAACCTAAATTCTCTTGCTCAATTTATCATCTCAATAAAGGCATTTTGATCAACCTAGAGAAACTTAGGGTAAGTAAGACCTGGTTGAAACCTCATACCCTTATGCGGCTTAAAGTTTTCAAGGTTTGTGGCCTTCTATAGGCACTTCATGAAATACTCTAATACCATTATAACTCTTGTAAAAAATTGCATTAAAGAAAGTTTGGTGGTCTAAATCTACCTTTGGTACTTTCTGAAAAATTAAGGAAAGGATGACTAAGTATCCTTTTTTAACCATCCTGAGCTCTTCAAGCCTTTCAAAGTACTTTGTAATTCTTCTAGAGTAGAAATAGAGAAGTGTTATGTGATCTGTCTAAAATAGGAATAGGTGGAACTTTATGTCAAGAAGGGAAGCCAATTGCATTTTTTAGCGAAACACAATAAAGTTCAACAATGTTATTCCACTTATGATAAAGAGTTTTACACTATTGCCTTATGAATTCATCTTGTATGAACACAAGGATTGAATTTTATCCAATCAGAAAGCAAGCTAAGTGTCAAACATGCTGTGTGGGTTGAATTTTTCAAGAAATACACCTTTCTACTAAAAGGTTGACTTGGTGTAAAGAACATATTCGTCAGTGCAATGTCATGCTATAGTCATGATATACACAATAGGCAAAATGATGGTAAGATTTGACCGACTCAAAGATGACTATGATACTTGTCCCAACTTCACAATATTGTTTTAAGGGAATGTATTTGTAAATTTATAGAATATCATTTAAAGACCTTTTTATTTAGAAAATACACCTGAATGGATTAGTTGGACGCTTTAAAAAGGATAAGACCATCACCCATATTTTGAACTGATTTTAGTGGTCAATATTGTGACTGGATGTTACCAAAATTGTATCATAATGTCACATGTGTTAGACAAACAATTAGGTTACACATGAGTTCACATGGTTGTCTATTTCTCATAAACCCAACTAGACATTAGCATAAACTTCATTTTAGATTTACCCCAAATTAACCAAAACAACTCTATTTTAGTAGTGGTAGACCAAATTTGAATGATCACACATTTATTTATCTAATAAAACAAATTATGCATTATATATAGCCAAATTACGTTTTAGGGTTATTGTTAGACTACATAGGTTTCCTATATTAATAATGTGTCAGATAGGCAGGTACACTTTGTCACATACTTAAAACTACTTCTAACAAATTCTAGAGAAGTTATTTGAAATCTAGCTTAAGTTTTCTTCTACCTTTCCATTCACAGACTGATAGACATACCAAAATCGTCCATCAAAGAGATATTTGCTTAGGTGTCTAATGGAAAAAGAATAGTTGGAAATAAATTTTAACACTTACTGAATTTGGTTATAATAATTCGATAAGTTAGTCTATTATCAAATTTTGTTATCTACCATTTTATTCTTATCTAAATCAACTAAGAGTTTTGTTGACTTCTAAGATATGTATACTGATGTTAGGAGGAAAACCTCACTAAGTAATGAAATTTATAATACACATCATAAATTTAATGACTACAATGTAGGGGAATATGTGTTCATTAGAATCCACCCTAAACATTTTTACTAAAATCAAAAAGTATCAAGTTCATTCTTTTGAACCATAGAAATTTGTGAGACAAGTAGGTACTGATGTATATGTTATTGACTTTACTACTAATTGGACAATAGTAAAATTTTCAATGTTGAGGACTAACTATCATACTGAGAGACATTTAAGTCTTCATCCTTATCTATTGATTTGTTGATAGGTTATGCTCCCATAGTGTTGATTCCTCCACTCTTATATGTTGCACAATCCACTGCTTAGATCTGAGTGTGTTATGGACATTCAAATGGTGATAGCCCTCATGGAAGCACCCAACAATAATTAGTACGTTGGAAATGAGTTCTAGAGATTAATGACATATAAATTACTGAAAATGAACTTGGACACCACACTCTCAAGCTACTTGAAGCAATAGAATCATCTAGTCCATCTACAGAGACGCCTCTACTTTTCATCTATGTTCAACATTGTAAAGTCTAATTTGGCAAGTCTCTTCACAATCAATGGGTCGAGTTCTTTTTATTGGGAGGGGGGCAATGTAGAAAAGGAATAAAGTTAAATTTAAATTTAAATTCTAATTTTGAGTTGTTTAGTAATTAAACCATGTGCTCATAGACTTAGATCAATCAAAACTAGCAATTGATATAGTGAAAATAAACATATAGAGAATCAGCCTCTGAATCATGTATAACAATCTTATGTCAGTAGTTGATAAAGTAACATGAGTTTCCCCATTATAAGAATGGATTTCCCATGTAAGAAATAGAAAAATGAGAATTAGGTTAACAAATTGTAGAAATGGGAATATTCATTACACATGAAATTGACAATCATCTGAGACCCAAAGATAACTACGCAATGTTGAATGGAACACATTTTTCTCTTTCTAATTTCACCCAGAAATAGTATGCAATTGAGCTAGAAAAAAAATAACAAACAAATGAAGACCTACCTTTGATGATCTGAAACCATGGCAAACAATCACAAGCTTCCTAGACCCATTATAATGGAGCAGCCCGACAAGTTTTTCTCCATGCTTATTCTGGACGGTAATTTTTGATTGAGAAACCTCTAAACTCAAAATATCAATAAACAGTTGTCTCAGATTAGGAATTTGAAAAGGAAATCAGACAACCAAATCGCATACAACAACAACTAAACCGTATCCCAACAAGTGGGGTCGGTTAACAACAACTACTACTACTAAAGCCTAAATCGCATAATAATAAAAATAATCAATTCAATCAAAAAAA
This sequence comes from Kaempferia galanga, assembly GCA_037974795.1. Taxonomy (NCBI): domain Eukaryota; kingdom Viridiplantae; phylum Streptophyta; class Magnoliopsida; order Zingiberales; family Zingiberaceae; genus Kaempferia; species Kaempferia galanga. Next base: position 2,185 of record JBBPFP011149054.1, on the reverse strand, counting down.
GTTAACCTTTAATTGAACTCTTGAGGTGTGCTAGAGTTTAGTTCAGAGGTAAATTTTAACGGTTTTAAGGAATTTTTCTAAGGAAACACTTAAAAAAAAAAAAAAAAGTCTCTCTACCAGAGAATTCAACAAAGCCTGGTGCGGGAGCAATAGCATTCACCAAAACTCGATGAGGCCCCAAATCTTATTCATCTATCCACAATGTTGCCCTAGAATGAATTGAACTCAAGGCGGTTCACTAATTGGAAAGGGAACGAGAAAGAAGACAAAGTAAGTCGGAAAAAGGGGATCACCGGAGACTAATTGCTCATCGGAGCCAGGAGGCCGCTCCGCCATCCCCGTTCCGCTCGGGTTGAATCTCAATTTGTCTGCTTCAGTCCGTGTGGATCATTTCCCTCACCTATTTAACATGTTTAAATTTCAATAGAGAGAAAATTTTATACTTTTTAAAATTAAAATATTTCTTAATTCCGTCCCTATAATTTCTTTTTTATCATCTCAATATTTTCATAAACATTGTCAGTCACTCCTCTATCATTTATTAATAATAAAAAGGTAAATCAAAAATAATTATAAAACTATAAGAAAACCAATGATAATGGTAAACTGGGATCAGAAAGTGAATACCAGCGATTTTTTGTTATAATAAATTTAATCATTAATTATTTTCATATATTAATATTTTCTGTTTTTATCATCATTAAGGTGGTTTTTTAGCAATTTTAACTAAGTGAATATTATTTCGTTATAATCTATAAAATTATATCACTGTAAATAAAAATCCATAGGTGAAATAGCCGTCGTCCTCTTAGTGATACCCGTTGGAAGAAGTAAATCATGGTGCACATTTATCGTAATATAATGATCCTTTTTTTCTGATATCCTAGAGCATCACAGGCAATCGTGAGTGAGTTACAAACATGACGGTTCCACATTTCCTTAGAAGTTCCCATGTTAGACATGGCTTGAATGAGGAAACTCTCTCATCCCTCATTTTCAGGAAGAAGCGGTTCTACCCTGAAACTATAGTATAGTGGAAGAATATTAAGTTATCACATAGGCATCCTCAGTTTGATCCTAGCTATAGACGATTTTTCCTTTTAATAGGGCATACAACCATGGGATATTATGTTTATGATTGTCTATCATGAGCACTTCTCACAATTTATCCTAGCTATAGGTGGAAAACTTCAAATTTGATGTTACCTTATTTTTTATTATTATTATTATTTTAGAATGAAGCGACTCCTCCTATTCCATTGTTTTTTAAAATTTTTTAATTTAAATTGAAAAAAATCTAAAAATTATTTAGATTTTTATTTGATGTGATGTAATTCATTTTTTAATTAATAATGTTATTTAAAGGTAATTTATAAATTTAAATTTATTTATATATAAAATAAAATATAAGGAAATATTTTGTGTTCCATGAGATGTTTAGAGGTTAAAAATATGTAGAGATTTTATTTTTGTTATGCTCTTGGAAAGCTTACATGAATATGGATTTCTTAGGTACCAATAAAATATTTTATATCCATTAAAAATTTATCCTAGAAATAGCAACCAACTAAAAATAAAAATTTAGTTTTCTAAAAAAAAGGAAGAGTGAGAAATTTAACTAGCCTAACTAAGATTTTGTTTTTTTATCCGAGCCTAGAACAATCTTTGATTTTTAATATTTAAATTTACATAGTAAAAAATTATTTTTTTAAAAAAAAGTTGAATTACACATTTTAAATGTTTGTACACAAATTGCAATTTATTCTTAATAAAAATTTACTATTTGTCTAAATTTATTAGATTTAAAAATAAACTTTAGAATTGTTGCTGACACTATATAGTATATTCGTCTTCTGGATTGAAACTTAATTAGGATAATTTAAGTTTTATATATGCTATGATTTTGAATTGAATTTGAACACAAATTTGTATAATAGGATAATAATCTAAATGTTTTATCTGTAATAAATTTTGGTTGGAGATTATCAGGAATGCTTTGATTTTGAAATTTTGATAATTTGTGATAACATCTAAACTTTAAAATGACCTCATGTTCTGAGAAAATTAACTTAATTTAAGAATTTTTTTTTGTTAGTATTTGTGCCGTGAGAATAATTGAATTGTATAATGTAATTGCATTATTATAAAAATAATAATTTTGTTTATAATCTTTTTATATTCTATG
>JBBPFP011148947.1:0-11537 GCA_037974795.1 Kaempferia galanga | reverse complement strand
TCAAAGGTCAAATAAGAATGATTTCTAGCAAATATATTGCTAAAAAATATTTAGTCAACCCAGTAGGTAACAATCTATTTTGGGTACCAAAAATATGTCTAGATTAGATCTCTATATCTTAAAATTTATTGAAATTTTGTTTGAAAACTTGTTCATTTAGATTTGACAATGTTAGAATTTTTTTTTTTCTAAAAGTTAGAAAATTTTGAAATTTTTTGAAAAATCATTTTAACTTTTGGAATTTGAAAATATCTGAAAAATATTTTAAGCCAAATGTTTTTAGAAAATTTCTTTTTGAATTTTTTTTCTCTTTCCGGGTGTTTTAAAATCTTTTGTTCGTTTAATGCAGTTGTCGTTCGATCTGATTGAGGGCTGGTTTGCTACAAATTCGAAGAATTCGTGGTTCGATGAACGACAGGGTGGGTTGAACATTAATGGATTAGCGACTTACCAGCCTTCCGATGGCATGATGGAACTGAAGATGGTCAGTAGATGGTCTTCTTTCTCTGAACTTTGTTCTAATAAATGCCGACATTAATTTTCTTGCCATTTCCGTTGATTGACTATGTTCCTTTTTTTATTCAACTTCTAAGCTGCCAATCTTCTGGTGTGTTTGACTTATAAGCAACACTTGTTTGTTTCTTTGCTTTGCTTCTTTCTAAATGGTTTCACGGGGATGCATTGGCTTATTCAAGATGTTTTAATTGCTTTGCAGTTCAGGAATCGCTATAGTTTGATGTCGTTGTTACATCCAGTTCTTACAATTAATTATTGTTAGGACAGAATACTCATGTTTTTTTCTTTTTTTGTACACAAAGCTACTACATAAAACATATATTGAAACAAGTTAGGAAGCCATAATACTTATTCTATAGAGTTTTTTGAGAGAACAAAATAACATAAATTTCCTTAGGGGCTTAAAAATACAGTGAATTGTCTTTTTTGTTTGACCCATTAAAGGATACATTATGGAATATGAATCCATAGGGCAATTCAAGGTTCAAATACTTATTTATTTTATTTATAAACTTACTATGGTTTTAGTTATAGAAAGTAGTCTAATTACACTATGGAATTATAATATTTTTATAGTATTTGGTTGAACTATTAGGATAACTGAAGAGGAAAAAAACACATGTTCTTGTGAAGGTGGATTTCTGTTATTATTTGGTCTTTCTCATTGTGCATGTGATTGTTATTGTATGCATTTTATTTGGAATACCAGACCCTTGACTATAATAATCACAATTAGAATGGAGGTAACATATCAAAAGTGGATATGCTTTAATTAGGAGCGTGCATGATGTGCATTATGCAACATTCCTGTGCAAATAGATGTGCCTTCTGAAATTTGTAATCATCTTACTATAGAATCCAGTCTTTGTTGTGCATTGTAACCATGCATTCTTCTTTCTCTTGTTCATATTACAAACGGTGTGGTTTTTGGTGCCAGATGCCATTCTCTATATTGAAGCAACAATCAGCAAAAGTAAAATTTCTTGGAGGTGTTAGCATTTATCATTTTAAATAGATGGACAATTACATTGTCTGTGTTTTGTGGATAGGTGGAGGGAGACACATGGTATATTTTGTCCAGTTAATCTATAGTCCAAGGTGGTACTCGACTCCTATGTGTACTAGGATGAGGATCCCTGAAATTGTTGAATTGCAAGAGTTTGTGATTTAAGACAATTTAATATTACTATAATATGTAATACATTCATTATATATTATCTAAAATAGCATTCTACATTAATTTGTTGCTAATTGAGCTCAGTAAAAGCTCAAGCTTCACTCGAGAGTCGAGATAAACAAACAAGCTTGTTTACCATCAAGCTCAACTAAGTGGCTGCTCTATTCACTAGGCATTCTTCCTCTCTTATTGGCATTGCTCCTCTTTGAGTGCAACCTCTTCATGCGACATCAAGGGCAGATGATCAATTCGCTAAGCATGACCAACTTCATGTGTTTGCGTATCAAGACACGAGTCTAGAGGAGTTCGATTTGTTTTTGCGATGAAGGCCTCTTTGAATTTGGGACACATGTTTCGGATTGTAAGCTAGTATAAGTCTTTGGTCTGCATTGCAAATTTGACAAGTTTGCTTATAGCCTATTATTTGTATTTAACAGGCTATTGCGGGATTTATGGGGCAAGTGGTGCAAGGATCAGTCTCCTTCAATCCATCACGAATTATATTGACAGCAGGTGCAACTTCGGCAATCGAGATTCTCAGCTTCTGCCTGGGAGATCATGGAAATGCATTTCTTGTTCCGTCACCATATTACCCCGGGTTGATTTTCTCGTTCCACCATAAATAACCTTTACCTTCACCTTGTACCGAGACACAAATCTTACATGGCCATCTCAACTTGCAGGTACGACAGGAATACCAAGTGGACAGCTGGCATAGAGGTGATACCTGTTCCATGCCGAAGCACTGATAATTTTAGTTTCAGCATTGGTGCTTTGGAAAGAACATACGATCAAGCAAAAAAGCGAGGTGTAAAAGTGAGGGCTGTTCTTTTCTCAAATCCCTCTAACCCGGTTGGGAATCTGCTGCAAAGAAAATTGCTACATGACCTTCTTGACTTTGCTACAGAGAAGAACATCCATGTCATTGCCGATGAAGTATTTGCAGGTTCGACCTACGGCAATGAAGAGTTTGTGAGCATGGCTGAGATTTTGAACTCGGATGATGAATTTGATAGAAGCAGGGTTCACATAATATACAGCCTATCCAAGGATCTCTCCATCCCAGGCTTTAGGACTGGTCTGATCTATTCCTTCAACGACCAAGTCCTTTCAGTCGCCTCAAAGTTGACAAGGTTCTCTTCTATTTCGGCTCCGACACAGCGCTTGCTCATCTCGATGCTAACGGATTCCAGCTTCATAACAAAATACATCAAGGTAAACAGAAGTAGGCTCAGGGCGATGCATGCATTGATCGTTGATGGACTTAAACAATTGGGAATTGAGTGTGTCAAAAGCGGTGGCGGCTTTTATTGTTGGGCAGATATGAGTCCATTTATGAAATCATACAGCGAAAAAGGTGAGTTTGAGCTGTGGAAGGAGATGCTTGATTTGGCAAAGATCAATTCAACGCCTGGAACAGCATGCCACTGCATCGAACCTGGGTGGTTTCGTTTCTGTTTTACCACATTGACTGAGAAAGATGTACCTGTGGTTATGGAACGCTTCAAGAGAATCATCGATAATCGTTGATTTATTTTAGAAGATTGTCAGTATACGGAACATGTTGGGGATGTGGAAACATCCACAAATATTCTGCAAGGGGTCATCAGTATCGATGCTTGTAGCAACTGTTGCTCAAAGAAAGGACCAGACGATCGATCGATGTGCCCCCCAGGTCTTAATTTGAGCACTTGTTCTCCATTTAAGAATACTCTTTTTTGACGAATGACTGACATTTAGATAAAAATGCAACAACGAAATTCTGGAGTTGAACAGACTTGGGAAATAAATTCTACACTTATCTAGGTGTGTTGATCAATACAAGTTGACCTAAACTGAGATAGCAAAGATGGAATCTGTCTCTCCAGAGCTCCATACGATCGGCCTCACGAATATCTACGAGGAGGTAAATCTGAAAGCCAGTCCGGAGAGCATTATTTTTTCCTTAGCTTTGTTGAGATTCAAATTCTTGTCCAATGACTGTCTCGTACTAACCAACTCAACCCTGTTCAGGGACTAGCAATATTGAAACTGAGATCAATAACTAAATGGTGATTTAGAACCCTCCTGATGTGTCTACAGATACAAGTTGCTAATAATACAATGAAACTGAGATCAATGAGAGTAATTTAACAAAAGGTACCCTTAAACAAATACAGCAGGAACCATTGACCACTGAAAAAATGATTTTAAAGGCTGGATCGAGCATCGACTAATCAATTGAAACACCAACTACCATATTTGAAACATGCATCATAAACATCATATACACAAGTTGAATTCCTTAATGTCCAAGAGATACAATCACTACTACCCAGAGGTTAAACATACGACTAAGCTCTTGATCATCCAAAAAGACTACATAGTTATAGGACTAGACGCAAAATCCTAAAGCTCTAGCTCCCCTATCGAGGGAATAGAGACAGACATACACTAAGAGACTCCTTTCCTACTAGCCAATGACAATTTTGCATGGATTTGTTTCACCTGATGGTGATGTATCGATTAGTCCCGTGCTTAGCCCAGTGTTCCCGGAGGTCCACTGGCAGAGATAGATCATGGCCTTCTGCTGCAAGCCTGCTGAGAAGCCTCCTGAACACATTACCACTCATCTTTCGGCCTCCGACACGGGCATGGCGTTTGTTTGGCATCACCGGAAGTGGGTACATGGAAAGGGTAGTCGTGCAACAGGAAGACTGCCATCCACCATTACCCCATTTGTAACATTGTCGGTATTTTCCAGTGCATGAACAGACAGGTGCTGGCATCATTGATTCGTCAAATGTGACCTGATTCAGACCAAGGTCTCGACTCTCCCATTCGTCATGCTTATGCAATAAAACCTGCTTAGCCATATTACCCCCTCCAATATCGACCTTCCAATCATCAGATGTCTTTGCGATAGTGACCTGCTTGTTAGCTCCACTGGTTTTGCTCTTCCTAGGCGTCTTCAACTTCTTCAATGGGGAAGGTCCAACTTTAATTCCTTGCCTCGGCTTGTTGACATTCCAGGGTTTTGCATCTGTGTTCAAAGCGGTTGATATGGGCAATACCTCTCTCGGAGCCTCATCCTTGAGGTTGTAGGGAGCATCTGGCATGTGCTGTGAAATGGGTTGGACATGTTGAATATGGTGGCATTGCTGTGGGTACATATGTTTATTTCCACAGCCAGGCCCACAATTACCACCGATACCGTTGCTTCTTGCATATTCAAGGGCAGCAATTGTGTTGTCACGTTCCACAATGGCACTGTCCCGCTCAGCAATTGCGGCATCACGCTGCAGGTGCGCCATGTCTCGCTCGGCCAGAGCAGTTTTCTTCTCAGAAATGGCAAGATCGCGTTCCCGTAGAGCTTTGTCTCGTTCAGCCATGATAAGTTTTATGGTTTGATTCTCCTTCTGGTGATGTTGAGGCACCATCCACTGCAAAATAATTCAAAATATAAAAATTAGGCATATAGGAAGTATTAGACAAACTGCATTCATTTATGCGTTCATCATGCTAGTCATAAAAATCTATAACACGACTGAATACGACAAGGTGAAAAATGAATTGTGGCTTTATTCACCTTCAGACGAAAATCATATTAAGTATTTGAGTAAAACCTCATTTTATCAATTCTGCCAAAGGACCGTACTTAAAAATTTTGGTAACCAAGGAGCCAAGGCTTGGTCCAATATGTTCCAGCCCCATGAGTTTCAAATGAGGAATTGATTATTTCAGTACCATCCTCCATATAGTCTATAACATCTTCATGACTAACTATGTGTAGATTATATATTCTTTTTATGCATTGTTTAGACACATTCACTTTTATTTCTTGATTATGATTTATGTTATCGCGGTCCATTTTATTATTTTATCAACAAGATTACTCGTTTTGTTCTGAGATCTTCTCTTTGCATGTTTTCATTGATAGGATATGATTTGGAGCAAAACGAAACAAAAACAAACATTTGAGCGGCTTTTGAGGAAAATCAACAGCTCCCATAGGCAAGTCGTGCCCCAGAGGCACAATCATGCCTAGCTTAAGCTGGACAAATGTTTGGGTCGTGTTGTGAGGCACGACCGTGCTTTAAATCCGAGCACTCCCAAGGGCAAGCCATGCCTCATCTACAGAACACCCCGCGGCCAGGCACGGCCAGACTGTGCCCTGATGTACGATCGCACCTCTATTTCCAGCATCTCCCAAGGTCCGGTCGTGCCCAGAGGCAAGGTCGTGTCATGCCCTGAGGTTCAGTCATGCCTACTCTTGGTCGCGACACACACCACGGTCGTGCCTTGAGGCACGGTCGTGTGGGCGGATAGGCAGGGATTGTGTCCCCTACCTATAAAAGGGATTTTTTCTCCCTTTTTGAGGGATCTTTGGTTTAGGGCTTCGCCCCTTTCCTTGAGGTTTTTCCCTTAGGTGAAATCCTAGAGTCACCATCTTTATCCTCTTGAAAATCCATCCGCCTCCAAAGAAAGGATTTTAACCTAGAAGACCGACAACGCATTAATAAGCACTCCTCTCCTCTCTATTTCGTGTTTTGGATCGTAGGATGCTATTCTTCTTGTCTCTTGGTTGTATTTCCTTTGCAATGAAGTAGAACTCCAAATCTAAAATATAGAGAGTAATTATGATGTGTTAATGTATGAACTGTGTATTTGGTCATTTCTCTATTCTATGAAATGTTTATAAATTGTTATATTGTGTTGCGCCTTATTCATATTTGACAAAATGTGTGAGGTAATGCATTTAGATGTAGAGGATTGTTCACCATGTAGAGGAGGTGCTTTGGATTGTATGACCGGGGGGGCCTTGGTGATAAAAGGTATCCTTTAACTGGACTTTCTAGAGTATCACCTTTAAATGGGGTTCAATTCTCTATAAGGGAGAATCTAATTAGAGTTTAGTGAATTTTTCCCAACTTAATTTTATGAAGTAACTTTTGTAATCTAAAGATTGTAAGACCGGGGGCCTCCCTTTAATCGGACTTTCTAGGTTAACTCTTTACTTAATTGCATTAATCTAACGTTAGGAAGTAATTGAGATAACTCTAGAGAATGTATGATTGGGAGGCCTAACAGAGGGTATCTCTTTAACCGGACTTTCTAGAATTACTTCATTACTTAATGACATTGGAAAATGGTGTAAACTCTCCGGTGTGATTTTCATGGGGTTATACCGATATTTTGGTTAGAATCCTTATAAGAGTGTAAGCATGGAAGTAAGAAGATGAACAATACATAAGTACACTAGCATCATAGTGAAACCAAAACTCTAAAATCATATCTTATTCCAACTACTTTCTCTCTCTCAACTCTCTCTCTCTCTTGTTTTCCTAATTTTGTTCGTGACCAACTCAACTTTCGATTGTTTAGACAATTTGCTTTACAAAATTGACTAGTGTTTAATCAATAATCCATATGGACCGATATTTTTATTACTTGACAACTTTACCATGCACTTGCGGTAAGGCAATAATAACAACCTCCATATCATATCCAGCACTGACTGAGACCAACTCCATGGTAACTGTCAAGCATCTTCTTGTAAAATCCTTTCTGTTCTAGTTATCACTTCTCTTTCAACCATCAAGTAAGTGGTGGATCCAAGACCCACAAGGCAGTGGAGGCAAAATTGACTAACATAATTGCTCAAGCAATAATTTTTGTTTTAACATTTTTCTGAACATGTGCAGAATTGAACTCACAATTTTCTTTAGTAATTGGTATCACTATTTATTTTTCTAATGATTGTTCAGGTCCAATGATTAACTATGTTAGTCAGGAATTGTTAAAACAAATCCTCTAAGCAAAAAATAGTTATCACTATTTTTGTTTAAACACGTTGGACCTGAACAATGATTAGAAAAATAAATAGTGATACCAATTACTAAAGAAAATGAGATCCCTTCAAATATCCGAGTTGGATAGGTGCAACGAGATAAAAGAAAGCCCATTCTAACTTTATTATGTGATCAATAACTATTTTGCTAGTTCAATTAGTGATAAAATATATACTACCTTAAATAATATCTTTAAGCCCAATGGGCACAATGATCCCTACTGGAGTCTTCCTAGATCCACTAATGGTGTGTCTGAATAGTTTGAACTTGCTTTGATGCAACAGCATCTTCTCAGTTTCTTAGGCATCTAAGGATAGAGTCATAGCGTCTGCGAATTAATGGATGAATTTCTATTAATGGGCGGTTGACTTGAGAACGTTGGACTGATGGGCCGCTCGCTGCGAGCACTTTTCAATTTATCCTAATACCCAGTAGAAAACTTTCGTGGGACTAGCTGGTCACCCAGGATTAGTCCGTGTAAGTTAGATACATGATGCCAACTAAAAAAAAGAATAGTTTGAACTTTGTCCTTGCATGCTAGTTTTCAAAATTGAGCTTTGGCTTGCAACACCTTATCATAAAACAATAGGTTCGTATACTTCATATGAAACGAGATCAAGTAAAAGGGAACAAGGGGCTTAAGGTAGTTTTGCGTTGATTATCATGGGTCAAGTGATGCCAACCATCTCGCATGTCAACGCAGGACTGTATTTAAAACTCAATATTTCTAGTACTATAATGAGAAGCATCCTGCTAAAAGTATATCTAATATATGATCAAGACGCAACAGACGATCCAAAGTATTTCTGCGTTGTAACATGTCATTCTTTATGTGCCAAAATATATACTTATTGGACGATAAGTCCTGCAACCATGATGTTAGATGATCAGCAAAATCAAAATATGACAATAAAATGATCCATAATGTTGTTTAGTAAACTGCTTTGCAATTGGGTTTCTGAAAAAAAGTTAGAAAAGCAAATCTGTAGGCGTGCCATGTACCTGAGCATGAGAAGGTTTATAGTGGTCGGACTTGTACCTTCCATTCTCTCTTTGCCCACCTTCATCCATTACCGAAATTAAATCACAAGCAGAAAGTTTTTATATCTGCTTGGAATAAATGCATTTTACGTAAGCAGGGAAGTGTAACAAGACAATTTTGTTTGTAACTAAACGCAAAGTCTTAAATTAACTGTACGAGGTGCAACATGATTAATTTAGAAATGATCTGTACAACAATTAGCCATGCCATTTCAACAAGAAAAACATCTGCAACTGCATAAAGAATTCAAGACAAATAAATAAGCACGATAGAAAGATAGAAAAGGTAATGTTTAATCAATAAAGTCTCTTCGCGCTGGCAGGATTCTAACTTGACTGCCAGCAATGCAAATTCCAATCATCCCTACATTCACAGACTTGATGCGGCTGGTCAATTACGGAGGTAAACAAGGAAATGGGAGACTGATAGCATGGTCAATGGACTCAATGCACATAAAGGGATTGACTAATACCCCCCTTGCCGCTAATGAAGGAAGAGCAAAATAAACTTTTAGAACAGCCAAAATCAGAAAAGTCTTGGCGTTTGCTACTACAATAGGCATTAACTTCATTGAAGTGCAATATATACTAACAAACAAATGCAAATAGAAAAGAGTACAGAAAACGTCGGGATTTATTATATACCATTACACAAGCAAGTGTACTAGTATTATTTCATAAACACAGAAAGCATGTTGAATGTGTAATTTTTAGTTATGCATAAACCTGATTACAGTTGCCAGCAGTGAAACAGTTGAATCAAGGAGGAGTGAAGGACAAATAGAGCAGTCATCAAAATTCTGGAATTTGACAGTATTCCCCTAGATAAAATTTAATCTAGAGAAATGTAAATAATACTTTTTTAGCCATTGATGGTGCTTTTTGCCAAGTTGAAGTGAAAAAATCAGTAGTACTATATGAACTTAAGTAGTATATCCTATTCAGTACAGGGTGGTAGGAATATCTGTGACCCGCACTTGATAACGAGGGAGAAGTACATGCGCTATATATCCTCCAAATGAGAGTATAACTCTCAATATCAATAAAACGAGGAGCATTCTTATATATCCCATTTTGGCTATGTATACTTTATTTCTTGAATAGGTAAAGGTCAATTGTCTTGATGCTGACTAATATAGACATCTTCAGATAGCCTTTTCTTTGAGAAGTATTATAATCGTGTATTACCTAAGATAAAATTTGAAAGACTAGTTTAGGTGGCTTCGTATTGTGGAATTGTGCAAGAAATTTTAGACAATGTAAAATGCAGCAGATTTTACATGATTGTCTGAAAAACCAGGAACTATTCCACATTGGTGATATGAAGATCAAATATGAGTTGAAAAAAAAAATCTGTAACTATCTGAAAAAGTTTACAGGGATCAAGAAAAATAGTGGACTACATAGAAGGGAATAAAAAAAACTAAATAATCTAATAACTGCCAGTGTTCATGGACCAAAAAAAATAAAAATGTTCTAGAAATATTTATGACACAGGGTTGGATCACATAGACTTTGACAGTTTGTTACTTGAACTCTTGAAGATAAGTATTTGTTTGCCTATCCAAAGATGAGCAAAGATGCTCAATCAACAAAGGAATTTGCAATAGAATAACCGGGAAACTCCAATGTAAAAAGGTTCTTTAAAGTAAGGGTATGAGATGGATGAATCTATTTTTAAACACAACTATACCTGTGACACTATTCTTACATTATATCAAGCTCCTAATATTTGCTCTATAATTGAGACACAGCCAAAAGTAGAATTCCATCAATTAATATATGAACTAGCCTAGTTTTGCCTAGTTCCTTTCAAAGTGCAGCAAAATGAATATACCAATTCATGGTAAGGTCATCAGATAATGAATGCCATGAGAATGACAGTTATTTATGGAAGGAAAAAAAAAAGTCAGTTTTTCTAGCCATATTAGTGACTGCTGTCAAGTCTCAAGTATGACCAGTTTAAGTTTTGTGGATCAAATCTTCCATATACACTCTTATATTGATATTGATTCCATGGTCAAAAGCAGTATATATTCTCTTATGGTAAATACTCGGGGTTCATAAGGAATTTGAACTTCCTCAAACATGCAACACAGCACTCTAATAAATTAGCATAAATTGAAATAGACAAGTCCATCTCCTTCTCAAGGCATGCAATTAAAAAAGTTACCTTCACTCTGTACCCCATAACAAAGACTCCCAGTGGATTAATATAAGCCAACCCCATTCGTCGTCCTTCAAGGTGTTCCAAACCTTATCAGAAGAAAACACATGGCAAGAAAATCATAAGAACAAACCAAAGTAGAGTTTTTTTTATGCGAACACCCGAAAATCAGGACAATAGGATGTAAAATATCAGATCTTTCAAAAAAAAAAAAAAAACCAGAAGTTCCATTAAACGATTGTAGAAGGGGATAAAGAAAGCAATGCAACTAAAAATCACAAAATAATACTTTAAAAAAGGTAAAGGTAGTACACAAGACCTAAAATGATAGGTATAAGAAGGGGAAGAAGAAACTATCCAAACTCAACTTGATTTCTACCCTTTTGGCCTCCAAACGAGGAGCAGCGAGCGGATAACTTGGAGAAGTCACATTTCCTCCTCCTGCTACTCTTCCACCACGCCAGCCACTTCTTCTTCACCGCCCTCGTGCTCCCTAGAGTCTCTTCTCATCCGTCTCCCGAGCCCTGAGCCCTAAGCCCTGACCTATCGATTGTCTCTGGGTCCGTCCCTGTTCCCCATGCGGCCATGCGTGCATCTTAAACCCCCAAAAGAAGATGGCAAAATTCCAAAAAGCACCTCCCTTGTTATTTATTTATTTCTAACGGATTTTACCCGACCCGTTTAGGGCATAAATTGGTTGTTCATTCAACTCACAAAATTAATTAAATAAATACATTTAAATAACTCATCAAACTTAATGAATGGATCCATTAAACAATTGTGCTAATGCTAGGTTGTTCCCCGT
>JBBPFP011148839.1:0-11538 GCA_037974795.1 Kaempferia galanga | reverse complement strand
TCTTCCGCAGACCTCGCGTCCCTCGGATGCGCCGAGCCCGTCGGCTCACTCTTCCACGCCATCCTTCACGACTGCTGTGTCTTTCGCTCGACTTCTTGTGATCCTAAGTTCCTGCACACTTAGTCACAAGGTTAGATTAAACGCAGGACCTAATCCTAACTTAGTTGGTCACATCAAAACTTCACAGGGGACCAACAACTTTTACCCTCTTTTATTTTTCTCCTGTGCCAACTCTTCTCGTCGAACATAACCCTTCTTCTCGTCGAACCTTCTTTTCTCGCACAACCCTTCCGCCACCACTTCCCCCGACTTAATGTGGGGGATGTGTTAGTTACGATTTTTTTTAAGGATTTTAATAAATAAAATATTAAATTTTAATAAAGAAGGATAAAATAGTAAAAATATAAGAATTCAATTCAATTCTAATATATTCTAAATTAAAAAATTTAATTCAACTCGATTATTTATAAATTCATTCTAAATTAAGAAATTTAATTCACGATGTAATTCAATTTCTGAAATGTTTTCAGAAAAGGGAGGGAGGCCGGCGTGGCGATCCGCCGGCCGTGCCTTAACGCTGAGGGCGGTGATCGGTCAAATGACCGCTTTATCCTTTAGCGCTTTTCTACCGTCCTCAGATTCCTTCTCTCTCTTTTTTATTTGTTCTCAGCTCAGTATAATACAATAGATGGATATAGTACAGTAGAAAGTGCTCGCTTTTGAGCTTTTCTTGCCGACCAAACCAGGAATAAAGCGGAGGAAAACGTGAGGTTTGGCATCTGTTAACACTGTCGGAGACAATCCCTCTCGCTTTCGATTTTTCCTGTCCCCGTCGATCTCACTTCAAGAGTCCGTGGATCTGGATCATCTGATCGTGGGACTTGGGAAATAGAAAACGATCAGAAGAGATCGGAGCTCGATCAGTTTATCGAGGTGAGTTCACTTTCTTCTAGACAAGTTTGGTATTTGGATTTATTCAAGCATTTGGAAGAGTTCTTCTCTAAAGTTTGAGGCTTTCGTGGGTTTCTAGCGGTCAGTTAGTTCGATTCACTCTCTAGAAGTGTTTTGGTCATAGGAAGATCTGATTTTGATTTTCGATTAACGTGTTTTTGGAATTCATTTCTGTGTATTAGCTAGTTTATTGTTCTCAGCCAGTCCCGTGAATAAACTTCTGCTCTTGCTTAGTTTCTGTTATTGTCTCGAGCACAATCAATAAAATCGATGCGCAGCCATTTAAGGTGAATTTTTAAGAAGGTAATCCATCGAAGTTGTTCCAAATAAGGTTGTCTGTTGAAACATTGCAGAGACTTATTTAAAATCTCTATGGTCATAATCTTAACGTTGCTCAAAAAGTGGCGTAGTGTGAATTCATGAATTATGTTATGTGAGGCTTTTGCTGTGAAGTTTGAATGAAGATGGTGGAAAATTGAATTAGGCCCTATCAACCAGCATAAGATTATGCCAAGAAATTCATCGTCATGATTCATAATCACATTTTTGTAAGGTTAGGCCGCCACTTGTTACTAACAGCCTAGTCACCAGAAGCAGGCCAACCTAAAATGGATTGAACTTGTGACTGGTTGTTTCTTTTTGTATGAACAAAGTGCAATTTTTGATCGCACCATGGAAACTTTTGTAATTATGTGAAGCTAATCATCAATAGATTTCTTATTGGATTCTTTATGTTTGCATTAAATAAAACATAACTTAGTCTAACCAACAGTCTCCTCGCTTAGTCTATTCTTGAATATATATCAACCTAGGTTAACCTATTAGATTAGCTTGGTTTAGAGATCCATTTAAAGATTATAATGCACAACCATCATATAAGATATAAACATGCAACCTACCTATAAATGAACAAAATTAACTTGTTAGACTTTTAATTTCTTTTTCTTGAAATTATAATGATTTTGTTGTAACTATATGACGCTTATTGAAGGTTTTTCTTAATAAATATTTTTTATTACTATATTTTCTTGAATATAGTTTTGAGTATTTAGGATCATTTTTGCAAAACGATAGAGGGATTGAGAGACATAGAATACAAACAGGATGGTTGAAATGGAGGTTAGCGTTGAGTGTTTTATGTGATCGTAAAGTACCTCTAAAACCTAAAGGGAAACTCTACAAAACGACATTTAGACCTGCTATGTTATATGACGCTGAATATTATGCTATGACTCAGACACATGGGTAGAAGATGAAAGTTGCAGAGATGAGGATGTTAAGGTGGATGTGTGGGCATACGAGGATGGACGGAATAAAGAATGAGAACATTAGAGAGAAAGTTGGAGTTGTATCTATTGAGGAAAAACTTCAAGAGACACATTTAAGATAATACAGACAGTACTTAGATGACCAATAAATGCTCCAGTTAGGCGATGTGAAACTATGACAAATACACATCAAACAAGGGAGAGGAAGGCCAAAAAAGACTTAGTTAGCAACAAAAAAATAAAATAAAATTTATTTAAATATAGATGATGATATAATAAGGGATAGAGCTTAATGGTGCAGAAGGATCCATATAATCGACCTCATATAGTAGAATAAGGCTTGTTGTTGTTGTTTATATTTCCTTGAATATTGTCGGTAGGTAGTTAGGTACAACCCCAATTAATAACAAAATGGCAAAAATACATAAAAAATCATAATGAGCATGTTCAATTGCATCACTAGACAAGTTGAATTGATTGAAAGGAGTGTAATTGTAAAGGAGAAACACAATTAAAAGTGTTTTAAATGACCTGTGTACTACTAATGATATCCTTTCACAAAGTTAAATGGTCGAATAAGATCCATGTAACCAACCTCAAATTATATTCAGAACACTGACCCGTTTTTGTAATTATAATATTAGTTCTACTAGAGCATGAAGTATCACTTTTAGTAGAATTTTTAATTTCATTAGTTACTTGATAACAATGCTTATTGTTTTTCTTGCCTGCTACCAGATTGTTAGAGAAGGAAAACAGAGAGAAGACATGGAAACCAAGATGAAGAAAATTAAAGTGCACCTTGAAAGAGTTTTTATTTTATGCATAAGAACTATAGTCAGATTTATTCAATATCATCCCTTTGTCATTAGTCTGGCATTTTTCTTGCTTGTATTGTATAAGTCTTTTCCTTTTCTGTTTGCTTTTCTGGTTTCCTCTTCTCCTGTCATTGTCTGCACATTTCTTCTGCTTGGTTTCCTATTGAGCCATGGGGAACCTAACATACCCGTAGTTGAGGAAGAGAACAAAAGGCTTTCAGATGTTTCTTCCGTGGACATTGGAAACTTTTCAAGTTACTTGTATGCTAAGGAGAATGAGAACTTATCAATTGAGAACCATGTAGATTATGAAAATTATGATGGTGAAAAGGCCATTGCAGATGTGGAAATTTATCAGGCAATGAACGAGCCAGAAGGAAACAAGAATCTCAAAACTATTATGACCAAAATTTCATCTGGTGAGGAAGTGAAAAAGGAGAGATACATTGTGGAAAACGAAGCAAATCAACTGATTCAAGAAAAAGAACTTCAAGGTCAGAGGAGTTGTAATGACAAAATTCTTCTTGCCGAGGAGTTAGGTGCAGCAGAAATGGGTACTAATGTGAATGAACAAGAAACTGAGAATTTTACATTGGAGATTGGGGAGCCTACCTTGGGCCGTCAGTTTGACTCCTCTCTAGGATTGCCATGGCTGTCTGTTGAAGATCATCATGCTTCTTCGGATACTGAATCAGATGGTGCAGAGAGTTCCTCTCCTGATGCTTCCATGACTGACATTATCCCCTTGCTTGATGAACTTCACCCTCTTCTAAATTCTGAACATCCTGAGCATGTTTCTATTACGAAGTCGGATACAACCTCTGAAGGTTCATCTGTGGACCATGAAAGTGATGATAATAGTATCGATGAAGAAGATGTGCAAGAAAAAAATGAAGTGCAGCAGGAAATAGTTGATGATGATGCTACTGCTGCAGTGAGATGGACAGAAGATGACCAGAAGAATGTGATGGATCTTGGTTTTTCTGAATTGGAGAGAAATCAAAGGTAAAAAGTTTAATAGCAAAACGAAGAGCAAGGAAAAACCTGACATTTAGGATGGATAGAAATCTTATTGACTTGGATGCTAATGACTCCTTCCTTAGTAAAGATGAGCTATCCCGCTTTCGCGTCCAACTTCCCTCGAAAAGAAATCCATTTGATATTCCCAATGATTCAGAGGAAACAATTGATTTACCACCAATTCCGGGCTCTGCTCCATCTTCTTTGCTACCAAGACAAAATCCTTTTGATTTTCTATATGACGATCAAGAACAAGAGAATAACCTCACAAGTGAAACTAGGAATCTCCAGGATTTGACGCCAGCATCACGCCCTGAGAGCTTATTTAGAAGGGATGACTCCTTTGACTTAGGAAGAAGAGGCCTTCAGCGAGACAGGCATCAGTCTAGGTTTAAACCTTATTTTATTTCAGAGATGGATTTAGAAGGAACCACTACTTTTCAGAGACAATTTAGTGACAAGAGTGAATCAAAAGTGAGTTTTGTTTCAGAATCAAACACAGTTTCTTCAGCTACAGATCAGGAATATAAAAAAGAGCTGGAGATGCAGGAGGTAGATAGGGAAGTTGAACTGTCCTCTCTTGCTAAACATGATACTGATGCAGGGGATCATGTAATTCACGCTTCTGAAGAAGAATCAGATGATGCTTATGAAAGGAAGAGGGACCCTCTCACCAATTATATTGAGATTGATGTAGATGCTAATCAGATCAATATTGAAAATGATCAAGTTGTTGAAGTCTTCGGTGCCATAGACAAAGATATCAGAGAAGAATTACGCCAAACTTTGCCCATTTCAGATTTTGAGAAAGTAGAAGTGATTGAAAAGAAGCATGATGAGCCAAACTCATCATCATTAACAGAACAATCATCTACCTTGGAGCAAGCAAATAATGTTTTCCCAGAATCTGATTATTTGACAATGGTAGATCAAGTTTATGACAACATAGTTGCAATGCCTCTCTATGATTCTAGTCCATCAGTCAGTGGAAACTCTCTCGATAAACAGTCAACAATTGATGAAGCTTTGCACTATGCCGGTACAGGAATTCCTTTTGTATTCATTAACATGTTTATGTTTTGGTTATTTCCTAATGTTGGTTTCTTTTAAGTTGCAGTTCAAGGTGGTAATGTGGATTCTTTAGTGAAGTTTGACATGATGAAGGATTGCATAGATGTTTCATCTCCAGAGGCATTACAAGTCACAGACGGCTCAGGAACTATGGATTTTCTGACAGTTAATGCAAACATGGAAGAGTTAGAATCCGTTGGCAAAGAACCTTTAGAATCATTCCTGATTTCAGTTTCTATTGATGAAAACAGTTCAAGACTGAATGAGGTTGATGGCACCAATGAATATAATGCGGCCAAAATAGGAAAATCAGCTATTCAAGAAGTTTCAGATCAAGATGGAAATTTGATTAGTTTAGAGTTATTTGAATCATCAAAATACATGGACTCCTCGATTGTTTCAGAGAAGATTTCTGAATTTAGTATCCGGTCAATAAATGATCTGTCCAAGTCAAGCGATGGCATTGAGGTTTCAGTCCTAACTAAACATGAAGCTGGTGCTCTGAAGACTTTGAGTAGCTCTGGTGAGGAATTGAATGTGGTCCAACCTTCATCCTTAGATACTGACAAGACTTTGCTAGCAGAGACAGATGGATCTGTTAATTCTCACATTGAAGAACTGTTGTCTAATCGTCAAGGATCTGATTTAATATTTGAAAAGGATGGCCAGTCTGAATATATTGCTTCTTGTTCCAGAAGTTCTTTAAACCACCCTTCCAGTTCAAAAGAAAGCTCTAGTCAGATTGTTGCTGTATTAGGTAACCAATCCTTTGAAGAAAAATCCATCAAGTCTCAGGAGTTGCATTCAGAAGTCAGCCAAGCTGGAACTGTGGAATCACAAATTTGGTCTCCATCTGGCTCTAAAGATAACATTGAGCAGACTGTTTATAACCCCAAGATTCGAATTCTTGACTTAAGCTTGGTTGAAGAATTTTCAGAATATAGTCAGCCACCTGAAGAGGGAGTGGAATCCCATGTTTCAGAATGGAGCTTTGACATCTTACCAAGTGATCTTCAGTCAAGTGAAGTGAGTACTAAGAATTATATGTCCCAGACTATGGCAGATTTGGAGATTCCAGTAATTGAACCAAGGTCTGTTGAAGAAATCTACTCATATTTTAAGAAAATTAATGAAGAAAGTGCAGAAAAATCCATGTATAAAATTATGACAGATTCAGAGCTTCCAGTTATTGAGGCAAGACTACCTAATCAAGAAAGTCACTCATATTTCGAACAAAGTAGTGATGAAAGCAACAAAAAATCTTTACATCAAACTATTACAGATTCACAGCTTCCAGTTGTTGAAGCAACATATATTGAAGAAATCCACTCATATTTTAAAGAAGCTACCAAAGAAGGACCAAGTATAGCTATATATTATAAGGATGGGTCTCAAGGTTCACCCATTAATGTGCATATAGATGCAAAGCCAATACAATCTGACCTGCATGTCGTTGATGCAAATTCCATTAAAGATATTGATATTGCTTTTAGCCAGCTTTTACATAGTACCAGCAATAAAGCCCCAGGAATTACTGAAGAAAGTCCAAATGTGCCTATATCTTATGAGGTAGAGCCTCAAGATTCACCTAATAATGTGCATATGGGTGCAAAGACAATGCAATCTGACCAGCATGTTATTGAAGCAAATTCCATTGAAGATATTGATGTGGCTTTTAGCCAGCTTTTACATAGTACTAGCAATAAGGCGCCAAGAATTACTGAAGAAAGCTCAAGTGTGCCTATATCTTATGAGGGTGAACCTCAAGATTCACCTAATAATGTGCATATGGATTCAAAGACAATGCAATCTGACCCACATGTTATTGAGGCAAATTCCATTGAAGATATTGATGTGGCTTTTAGCCAACTTTTACATAGTACCAGTAACAAAGCTCCAAAAATTAGTGAAGAAAGTCCAAGTGTGCCTATATATTATGGGGAGTCTCGAGATTCACCTGATAATGTGCATATGGATGACCTGCATGTTATTGAAGCAAATTCAATAGAGGATATTGAACTGACTTTTAGTCAGCTTTTATATAGTACCAGCAACAAAGCCTCAGAAATTACTGAAGAAAGTCCAAGAATGCCAATGCATTATGAGTTTCAAGATAATGTGCTTATGGATGCAAAGCCAATACAATCTGATCTGCATGTTATTGAAGCAAATTCCATTGAAGATATTGATGTGGCTTTTAACCAACTTTTCCGTAGTACCAGCAACAAAGCCCTAAAAGTTAGTGAAGAAAGTCCAAGTGTGCCTATCTATTATAAGCAGTCTCAAGGTTCACATGATAATGTGCAGATGGATGCAAAGCCAATACAATCCAAGCTGGATGTTATCGATGCAAATTCTATTGAAGATATTGATGTGGGTTTTAGCCAACTTTTGCATAGTACCAGCAACAAAGTCCAGGAAGTGCATGCTGCTGATGACATTATTTTGAATTTAAAATAACCTTTTACAACTGAAACTAGTTCAACCAGGGAAACTGGAAACGTTGGTGAAAAATCAGGAGATTAAGTATTGATAAAGATTGCTGCCTCTTTAACCTCAAGGAAGAAACAGAAACAGAAAAAATAACAACACTTCGGAATTTCTTCTCAAGCTCAAGCAATTCTGATATCTTTGAATAAATAAGAAGAAGATTGTGGTTCTGTTTTTTTTTTTTTCCATTGTTGAGTGTCAATTTTAATGTGTTTGTTTTACTTATCATTTTTTTTTAAAAAAAAATTGTCAGGTAGTATATTAGATACGGCGTTGAAAGTTTTTGGGGTGTTCTTCGCCTTTACTATTATAATGTAGTTGTTTGCTCTATGTTTGTATTTGTTGGGTCCATAAATATCTTCTTATTCATCTCTTTATTGTTTGCTCATAATCGATTTAGTTAAGTCGTGAATATTACTTTCTACACATTAAATGCTAATATTTGTATTTACGTTTTTCTTTAATGAATGATATAATCAATGGTGTGGCTGTTTTTTGTACATCAGCATCACAATGCAGATATCTGCAAGAGCAAGTTTGTGATATTTCAGTTAATTGTAAGAGATTCTTAATGATTCCAGTAAAATTATGTTCATCAGTTCTTTTGAGATGCTTTTCCTTAAAGTTCAGATATCAATTCTGCTGCGATGTCCCTTTCCAATTAGAAATGTTTCCAGTAGTTGTTCCGCATTATTCAGCATGCCCATATTACAATTTTTTTTCTTCAATATGTGCAGACAAATGAAATGGTGACGTGGACAGTAAGTAGCAGCTGACCTGGCAGAGGTTGAAGGTGATCTTATCAGCTGTTCCATATGCCAAAATGATGACCTGGTCGGTAGGACAATGTTAGGCTGACCTGACAAAGCATGAAGCTGCTGGTTATCACTCATCTGGATACCATCAAGAATTGCTACTTCTTCATGGCACTGCTTCAGATTCATTTCCTACAAAACTCAACCAATCAATCGAGCCATGCTTCAACAACATTTTTTGTAATTTCTACTGAACTCGACTTGAGAAAACGAGTGACCCTTTGGCGACAAATCTTCTTCATCCTAGGAGTAAAAGTGCAGTCATATCATTTCCCAACTACCTAGCTCAACTAATCAATTGAATGACACTTCGACAGTGCGGCAGTGTCCCATGCCACAGAACTTCGACTAATCTTCCAGCAGGACAATGCTTCAATGACATTTTCTTTTCAATCCTTTGAACTGTTTCAAAATTTCTTTTGTGTTTATTTATCCTCATTTCAAAATACTGAATTAATTTTAAACTGAAATGCCACACTCGGTAGAACTTATTACACATAACTCAGCTGCAAACAAAACTAAATTTTGTTAGTATATATTAAATTATTATTATTATTCTTTTGTTATTACTTTTCAAGTCTATTTATATTTTTGTTTTTCCTTTGTAAACCTAAATTTTCAAATACAATTTTCTAACCTAAGTTGATTCTCTTTTTTCTCTCATCTATGTTTCCTTCTCTTTCTATCAATTTTTTGCATTCTATTTGCATTGTTTACATGGTATCAGAGCACGATCTTGTCGTTGTCATTGAGATTAGTGATTTTTGTAAGATTGAAAGAGCTAGGGGAGGTAAATAGCGCTCGTTGCTTTTTCACATTTCGAACGAAAAATTTATCGAGTTAAAAGCAACAAAAATAAAGTGATTTAAGCAAAAGAAAATATAATACATAAAGACACAAGGATTTACATTGTTTGGAGCCTGTGGCGATTCCTACTCTAAGGCCCACCCACACGTGAAAATACTTTCGTTGGGCAATTCTATAATCACTCACAAATTACAGTACAAGTGTTTTGAATTGAATTGCAATAATTAAACTATACCGTGACCATGAGGGACTTGAATCTGAAGCTTCAGTTGTTGGAGTAACGTTTCAATATCATCGAGAGCTTTTCAGATCAGTGTGCAATTATAAAAGTTGCTTAGAAAGTTGTTGTTGATCTACTGGTCAAGTCCTCCTTTATAAGGTCATCCAGGGGCCTCTATCTCCATTGAGGACCCTCTATTCTGTTGAATTTGATCTTAATTTGCCAGAAACTACCGCAACTTATTCACTTCGTGGCGCCTCTATGCCTTAGAGGTACCCTATGCCTTAGAGGCGCCTCTATGCTGATGTGGCATAGGTCACCCTTACCACGTCCTAGGCGCCTCAATCCCTTTGAGGCGCCTCCATGTTGACGTGCACCGACTAATCAGAGGTTACCACCTAGTTGTGCCGAGTTGATAAAAGCACCTGGATTCATCCAAGAGCCTAGATCAGTTTTTCCAGATTTAGTGACTCTGCAAAACTGAGTTAATACAAACAACCATAATATTAAGTTAGTACATTTTAACAATCTTTGACTGTATAGGTCTGACTTTTAGGTTTTCTTGAAACCTTATGTCGACCTGACGACTACTATTCCCTCGATGGGGAAGACATCCTCACCTGAGTTTACCTGTTGCCAAACTAGTCCTCTATACCATTTGGACTTTTGTTCAACATGCGATACTTCAGGATTTTCCGCTGGACGCTTGATCCCCAACCCATCTAATCTTTCGTCTGGTCAACAACCTCCAGGATTTTCACATAGTGTCCTCAACCCTAGGATTTTTTCCTGATGTTTTCGACCTGCCAAGACTTCACCCAGTCTCTTGGATTAGGACTTTATTACATCGTCTTAACTATGGCTTTCCACTTGCCTAGAATACTAGGACTTTTACTTGCGTAAGTTCACTTAAGACTTTCCTACATACTCAAGCAGACTTGTTAGATCAACAATAATCTTAACTTTGAATCATTTGTCATTATCAAAACTTAGGTTCGATCATGTGGTAGTTTCTACACCAACAATTCATATTCCAAAGTCACCCCTCCATTTAGTATTTTCACTCCTGATCTTTGAATACAGTAAAAAAGGAATATCAGACTAAAAAACCCAAGTAGGGGGTTAGCGTATGAGAAAAGAGAAGCAAGAGAAAGCAAGAAATAATGCAAAGTAAAGACTAAAATATGTACAAAAAGGAAAATTAAAACAAAAATGATAGAAAAAAACTTCAGTTCCCTTCCAAGAAGCATTTGTTTTTGGTCATAAGCTTAGCCCCTATTATTCATGCAAAGAAAGCATAAAAATAGTGAAAAGAAAAGAAATCTAGATTAACCAAATTGTTATCCAACTAATATTAATTGGCACAGTCCTCAACAAAGGTGCTAAAAATTTATTATCAAATCACAAGTGAACGAATGTTGTCAAATAATAAAAGTTATCGATTCTATGAGAACTGTGAATCAAATATTAGTCTGAATTACAAAGTAGGTTATCTAGAAAGATATATATCACAAGAGTTTGAGAACAAGAGATCTGAGAGCGTTGAAAGACTAGAGCAAAGGAGGATTGAGAGAGAACAAGTGATCAAGCACAGGGAGATAATTAGGGGAAATGATTATAGGATTTTGATTTCATTATGATGTCAGTTGATGTCCTATGTTTTATTCACCTCCTCACCTCCATGTTTATGTATTTGTCGAGATTTTATCTAAATTATTGATATGAGCCCATGAAGGTTACACCGGAGTGTTTGCCCCAATTTTAATGCTATTAAGTAAAGAGGTAATACTAGAAAGTCTGATTAAAGGTATACACATAAAGGCTCCCCCGGTCATATAATGTACACTACACAAGTCACTTCCTAATATTAAATTAGGAAAACTCATTAAACTCTAATTAGCTAATCCCTTGCAGAGAGTACGCCCCCTTTTTAAGATGATGATTTTAAAAGGTTCGTTTAAAGGGATATTGTCTATCACTAAGGCCCCTCGGTCATACAATTTAGAGTATCTTCTCTATATGGTGACTAATCCTTCACATCCAATGGACACACAACACATATATTTAATCAAACAATA